>LIAE01007485.1:15372-82338 GCA_002287525.1 Diploscapter pachys
GAAACGAGAAAAAGTAAAGATGAGAAGGATGTTTCGCTTTCTTTTTATGAAATATTTTTCTTTCTAAAGATGCAAAATAAACGTGCGAAATTCTTCACTTCTAATCGTGCAAATCAAAGAGAGCGAATGAAATTTCATTCTCGTTTTAGAAATTGCTTTTTGGTTTTCAAAATTTCCATTCCCGTCTATTCCTGTAATAGAGGGACACATTTCTATCAGAAATTTTAGAATTACCATCACAAATACGAGTATTTTCGAAGACACTCCAATTGGGATCAAATTCGAAAAAGGCGAGTTCGTTGTCAGTCAGACAGAGATTCTTATTGTCTCGTATCCAAAGCGACTCAATCATCGATAAACTTGTCAATCCCAAGGTTTCTAATTTGGAATTACCAGCTATGTAAACTTTGCTTCGTTGTCTGTCTGAATTTTGAAAGGGTTGATAAAAGTAAAAATATTCTTCGATGTTATTAGCATGCGAAATAAGTGGGCATTCTTTCTTATGAAATGTGAATAATTGTCGAATCTATTGCGAAGTCATCGAAATTTTTGAACAGTAATTTACAATATTCTATTATTGAAATTAATGGAGATTTTATACTTACATTCATTACCCTGAACATCCAACAAATTTGATAGGAAACTAAGATTCTTCAAATCAGTATTAATAATGTCAAGGCTTCCATAGATTTGATAAACATTATTGAATTTCTTTAATAGCTAAATAGAAATTGTAAATTTGCAAATATACCGGAAGCATGATATGATTACCTTTTTTCCTCTTATATTGTTGAATTCGCCTTCAATATACACTGCTCCCTCGATATACGTACAGTCGTATGGCAAAAGATCGAGATTTATAAATTGACATATGATATCATCATCATATTGAGATAACACGGTATACATTGTATTGAATAGGATAATAATATCCAGAATAGTACGCATATTTGATCTAACACACATTGTGGTCTATATTATCAAGTCTAATAGCATGAACAACTGCGTTAATCTATATTTAAAAAAAAAAAGTCTTGGCAGGTGAATGAGACCTGTTTGCATATACACAAGTGAGAAGAAGTCTTGGCAGATTAATGAGACTTGTGTGCATGTACACAGGTGAAAAACTCGCCTTCTAAAAGCTATGATTCATAAAATCTAAAATGATGATTAAAAATAATTTATTTAACATTGAATAAATAAGCGTCATAAAATTAAAAATCATTTCCAATTTCATTTTATTAATTTACATCATCATTATGACATGATAGTTTCATAGAATCATAGAGAAGAAATGAGCATATTAATAACACAAGGTATCTTATTTACATATAATACAAAAGAGATGATAATAATTGGAAAAAATGGTTAATACTTTTGAAAGGCTCGACTAGAAATATCATAGTAGTTTTTTAAACAGTAAGTCTGTAATGAAGTAATTTATAAGCGGTCCAAATTGATAGTTTCGGAAATGAAGTGTAGCTGTGATCTAAATTCTTCTCATTTTTAGCTATTGTTCTTGAAACGAAGAAATGAATATTTCACCTCTCTAACAATCAAATCAGGTATCATTTCGAATATCGACTGGATCCCTTCATATTCTGTTAATTGTCTTAGACTGAAATTTACGCAATAAAATCAGTATTTTATTCAGTGATATTAATTTCAATAAAAATTATGCCAAGATAATGGGGAAATGCTAACCTTACGTATCCAAACGCATTTTTATTGTAATCATGATTGAAACAATTTGCGAAATAAGGAAATACGAAAACAAATGACAATACGGCCTAAAATTCAATTGCAATACCTAATTTTCTAAAACAAGCAAATGTTTTCAAACTTTTGACGCACCTGTATACTTTACTAATAAAACTTACCTTAATGCATTGACACCCGACTATCGATTTTTCCCTGTCATTTATTCGTGGATTTTCGTATAGTTCTTTCAGGACGAAAACCAAAGTTATGTAACAGGCTAGTTGGAATGTTGCATTTAGAAAGGCTTCCTTATAGTAAAAGTTGATGTAATCATCCTAAATTGTCAATTATCTAAGCTGAGGTAATAACTTTTAAAGATATTACCGGATACACAGCCGGAGTTTGTAAGGTTTCTCTGGAAGTGTGTATCAAAAACATGGAGACAACGATCGCATAGAAATAATATAACTTCATATTCAGCTGACTAGTATCCACCTTTCTAAAATTATCGCCTGTTAGTTTTTCAAATGAAATTATCTTCTGATACCTTATCAAGCAATAAGTCCTCATGCCCATGAAAATGACATTAGACAAGATCCGAAGTAAAATAAAGAATCTTCTCAAAATCTCAAACTTCGTGTCCAATTTATCGTATCTTCTAAACGGATCAAGAATAGGATCGAATAGGAGTTGCCGGAGAATAATTCTTGTCTCAACATTGTCTTCGACTATCTATAATCAAATATTTTGAGAAAATATTACGAAACCAAAGTTGCAGAGAAATTATTTTTATTGTGAGCAATTTAGAAGCAGGGCTGTTCGAAGTTTTATCAATTTAACAGAAAATTCCGAGTTTGAATCGGAGATTTTTGAAGAGAAAACTTGAAAATTTTATCCGATTTTCTCATATCAATGAGATTTCACGATATAAAATTATTTTTAGATGCAAAGTGCGTAATTTCTGACTGGTTTTAGGGGGAAATTGAATATTTACATATTAAATTTTTGTTTAAAAAATTCTGAAAATTTAAGTGAAGTCAGAATTGAAGCTAATTTTGACATTTTCTTGTGAATTGTCTTTCTTTTCGTTTGATATGAAGGATGGTATTCTAGCAGAGTTTACACTATGAAGGAATGCTCATTACCGGATAAATTAGAGCATTGAATATCGAAGCTAGCAATTCTAAAGAAACCATAGTGACGAAGGGAGCCGTTTCATTGTCAAATTTATAGTCAATTATCCTCAATAGTCGAATTAGCACAAACAGTCCCATTAATATTTCCAGAAGAGCCAATACGTTATGGATCAAGATTTGTCTCCAAAATCCGAATTTCGTAACGCTCACTAAAATTATATCATTTGATCATGTTGATTTACATCATTATCTCGTTGACATTCGAACAATCAGTTTTTTTTTCACGTGGCAATAATAAATAGCCCATTAACTGTCTTTATCATAGATTGAAGATTGATTATTTTTAAATTGTCGAGATGACATAAAAACTCACTACAATCCAGCACGAGTTTAAATATGCAGATACGGCCAGAGCGTGCAGTTGTGTTAAAGCAGAATTCAGGGGGGAGTTCGAGATTAGGATTAGTATCGATGGTCATTGTCGTTGTTACTGAAGGATGATAGATCAACTCGTTGAAATTCGGCCATTCGATCGTTTCGAGATAATTGTTTTGATAGATATAAACTGATGGATCGATTACTCCTAAAATATTTATTTTATCGAAATTATCATTTATGTATTCTCTGTAGAAATGCAAGAAGATTCATAGATTTCAAAATACCAAAAAGATAGTTTTTAAGCAATAATTTAGAATTTATTTGAATGGAAGGACTGAATCTTATGTTTGAAATTCCAACTTCATGAATAATTTCCTTGAAAACTTACTAACGGACGTTTGATAAACCATTCGGAGTTTTGGGAAGCGAACAGCAGTAGTTTCGGAATCTCTGATGTAAATTCCTCCATAGATAACTTCCACATTGTCATAGACATGTCTTAGCTTTTCATCGGAATCGTCAAAGTCCACAATAAATCCAATAACAATTTGACAGTCCGGCGGGAATATGGCGGGATACAATTTTGCTCCGGAACATACTACTTCTGAAAAATATTCTTGGATAATTATTGGATTTGATTCGTAAATTTGAGATTTTTAATGATTATTCCATTTTCTGATTTTAGTCGCGTATGATAAGGATGATATCATAAACAGACTTAGGGAGAATTTGGATCAGACCGAAAAAGAATATGAGGAAGGATTCGCAAAGGCAATTCTTCCTAAGAAACTATTGAAGAGATAGGTTTGCAAAGAGATTTTGATTAAATATTTTTGCTCGTCAAGGGATTCATGAAGAAAGGTCTGACCAAAGCCTCCCTTGGATATGATAATATATTCACTTACTAGTTGAATTGCAAATAGAGAATTCACTCAGATCGCTCCCAAATTTAGGAATAATGTCGAATTCCTCCTGTGTCAAACACAGTTTCCTGTTGTTTTTAATTTGAATGATGTTGGTAAATTTCTTCTCGATCGATTTCAATTTCGCCAATCCCAAAGTTTTCAGACGTGTGTTGCCATAAATTTCAATAATGCTTTCTGAAACTTTCAAATGAGGTTCAATGCTTTTTATTATTATGCAAAACTCACGTATTCTATCATCCAATCCAATTCCTAGGATCCCTTCGAGATTTTCAAGGAATGATATATTCGTCAATTTAGTAGCATGCACCAATAGGCTCTGTGAAATCCACCGAACCGAAGAAAGTTTATCCTTGAGGATCTAAGATTTATATCCTTTCATTATAATTTTCGTGTAAATTTTGTACTGTAAAATTATCGCGATTTCGTATACTCAATGGTCCATCCAAATAGGTGCAATTATCTTCGAGCTGCTCCAGAAATGTGTACCTGTTGATTATGCAGACTTCTAAATCACGATTTCAATGTTTGGACTATTTATATTTTTATCATTATTAACACCCAAAGACTGATCATCCAACTCTCAGCTTGCAAAAATTAGCATCCATTTTCGCATGAAAATAGTATCTAAAATGAAGAGAGTTTGCCTTGCCTTTTCTTCTCTGGCTATCTCTCATTTGCTATGATAAGTTTTTTGCGCATTGATGATAGTATTATGAGCTAGGAAACTCCGGTTTGACATAAATATTCAATAGAGTAAACTCCAAATTATTAATAGAATAAAGGATAAACTTACTCTCTTCGTTCAAACCCAAGGATTTACTTGAAGTGAATAATCCATTTAGGATGAGGAAAAGTAGCATCGATTTACAAAGCTTCAACAACAAATTGTAGCTGTAGCAGACTTGGTAGTTATAAAGATCAGCGTTAGACGGGTTTTTAGAATCGAGTTCAGCTGCACCATAAACAGTGACAAATTTTTACTAACGCAAATAACTTCCAAAACGCAGCTGAATCTTCAAGATTTTGAAATTACTTAAATCTAATTCATCATTATTTTTTCAAACAATAACATGCGATGAAATTTTATACGACCATATTATAACATATTCATTATTGTAATTATGAATATTCAGTTATTGATGGATGGAATAATAAAAAAATATACCGATTATCAGACGATGAGCGGGAATGGATTGAAATCGGAGAGATTCCAGAAAGACGAGGTTATTTTGGAGTTGCATCGCTAAATGGAAGAATTTACATAACTGGGGGATGGAAGTCGTTAATTTTGTACGATAAATAATGTATTATTATATATTTAGTTATAATGATACATTAAAATCCTGTCTGTGTTTCGACCCCTCAGCTCCAGTTGACAGTTGAATTTCTCGAATCGCTGATATGAATTATACAAGATTTTGTCATTCGCTTGTTGTCGCTAACGGGAAATTGTATGCAATTGGAGGGTGAGCTAAAATTTTGCATATCTTTATACGAAAGATTTTTTAACTTAGATTTCAACAATATTTCGATAAAAATTTTTGCAATTCAATCGAAGAATACGATCCACAAACGAATAGATGGCGTGAAGTCGGAAAATTAACATAAAATAAAGCTTGATTATAATAATCTCAGGTTTCATATAGAAATTTTATTCAATAAAGCATGAAATAATTATTTAATTTCAATGCACATGATACAGACAACTCTCGAAGGCATCCAAAAGTAACGAGGGAAAATTGTAACTGAAATAAATATTCTTCAAAATATTTTATTTTAAAAATTCTGTAACCAAATCCAATATTTATTTTATAGTAATTTCAAAGTAAAACTTTCAAAATATATACCAGAAATAGTAATCGATTTCTTGTGAACAGTTGTTGAACGTATTCAAAACATAATATTGTTCGTCGGGAACATCAATGTTAGTGTATTTTTCATATCCTCTCGATGTTTCACCGAAATAGCCTATGTATTTTTCTCTCAGCTAATCTCTTTCACTACCTGATCGATGAGATTGATGAGGCATTTTCTCTATCATTTTCATAGTATCAATCTATTTAATTTCAGTCCAATACCTTTCAGTATTTGTTAAATTTACTTCATCGTCCTGCCACTATTAATCTCCGTTCTTCTTAATTCTAAATACCAATGAAAAACTGCTTAAATAAACGTTAATTTTAACTTACAACCTCATTTGGAGGAAACAATCTATATCAGGGCTGTAACGGAAATGCCGTTCCGTGAGAGGAAATTTTTTTTTGCATTACGTTCTGTCTGAGAATTTAAAAATTGTTCAATTCCGTTCCGAAAATTTTAAAGTTTGATTCCGTTACAGCCCTGATCCACATAATTAATACTAGAATTTCCTCTCTTCGCGCCCGCTCGCTTGTCGTTCTAGTGCCAGCCTCCGGCTGACTGTTAGAATTTTTTAAAAATATTTAATCCGAAGAAATTAAAAAAGGCTGGCTACATTCTTATATAGTAGAGGTAATAAAATAAAAAAGTAAGTTATCAAAATATCACAACTCTCTTATGCTAAATATTTTGTATGATTCGTTGTGATTTATGGATAAATTATAATTTTCGTTTATTTTTATTGCTTAAGATAGGAAGAAAGTGAAATTCTAAAATACTTTAGGGAAATAAAAAGAGAATCCGAAACAAAAAATATTTGTCGATGAAGAAAATGAGATTGATAATGTATCGATGCGAGTTGACCAGAGTCATAGTTGTTTCTACTGGATTATTTCTATTTATGATCTATATTTATACACCCCCAATTGAACAAATATTTACAGTAAGAATTGTTTTGTAAGTAACAAATTTTTCAAGATAGGATGTTTGATCATGCATATTCTTGAATGGCAACAAAGTAAAAACTTCAAAATGTAGATTGATCAGGAATAATAATCTTTACTTTGCATAAAATGAAAGTGAAATGAAATCTGTAAAATGAATTGAATTTATTTGCTAGTGTCGCATTTATTATCCAGCATCATAGAAAATTGATGATTTTGGACCATGTTTTTCAGTTCAAAAGTTCAAACTCGAAACGAATCTCGCAAAATTACTTAGCGGAAATTGATAAATGGATATTTGTTTCCGGGGATTTCTACCGAGAAAATTCCATTTATGTGGCTAATACAACTTCAACAGCTAAAAAGTTGGAGGTAGAGCAACTCAGATGATGTAATTTTAGAGTTTAATGAATGATTTTAGACTGAATCAATATCTGACTGTGCTGTCATATTCGTGAAGACTGATTACCTCGATCATCTGAAGGACTTCCAGAAACGAAATAACAAAAAATATATTCTCATTACCCATGATAGTACATTATCAGCGCCAGGCAAGCACGTAAATCTATTAGAGTGAGAATAAAATAAAATGATGAATGATAAAGGGCTCGTTAATAACAGAGATAAATACCTAGTACGATGGTTTGCAACAAATGGAAATACTAAACACCCAAAGTTGACCATAATTCCGAATGGAGTGGCCAATCGAGTTTGGCCACATGGAAATCAGTCAGTTCTGTATGAAGCATACAAGCATTACAGGTAAAAAGATCAACTTGGATAGGGAATTTTCCCATATCACAATATTTTATAACAAATTCGATTTGAGTCTAATGGAGATAAAGCTAATTATTTGTATTCTTTCTGCTATCATTTTTTAATGTTGAAATATTGAAATCCCACTTTTGAATAACTAAAAGCTATATGAGTTAAATTTCGTAGAATGAAAATAAATTATCTTTATTTCAGAATGCCTTGGGAGAAACGTGACATAAATATTTATGTGAATATTGATACGGGAACAAATCCAAATCGAAAGAATCAGATGCAGTCAATTTGCAATAAAATTGAACTTGAAGCTGATTGTAGGTTTGTCTTTTTGATACTCGCTCCGTGACTTCTCAGCGAAATGCCAATTGATTGATAGTCGGTTGATTATTGCAGCAATGGACAATAGCAGTCAATATCGCTACGATTATCAGAGCTATATTGGAGAGACTTCTTGAGAGATCCTGCACTATTGTTGCGACAACCGTAGCGATATTTATAGCTATTGTCTGTCCATCGCTGCAATGATCGTCCGACTGACTATCAACCGATACGTATTTCACTGAGCTTGCGCGTTGCTCTATTCAGTGCACGCCGACTCAACTATTCTGATTATCTCAAAGAACTGGGAAGGTCTAAATACGTCTTTAGTCCAAACGGTTCGGGACCCGATTGCCATAGAACGTGAGAATTAAGATTGTTATCTCATATTTGAGCCAATTTCAGATGGGAATCTATCATAATGGGTGCCATTCCAATAGTTGAATTATCACCTATGACTTCTCTTTTTGAAGATGAAAGAGTTATAATTGTTAAAAATTATGAAGAGGTTTTATTTTCATAATTACTTATTGCTAGAAAAAAGTTCAGTTAACAAAACAGTTCCTGGAGGAAGCAGAAAGAAGATTGACGAATAAGAATGTTGCAAATTCAAAAGCATTCAAACGATATTGGATTAATAAGATGGAAGAAGCATCGGAAGAATGCAGGAATATCGATGATGATACACCAAATAAGCAAGCATTTTCATATGCCAAAAAGGTTCGACACGATTTAGACATGGTAATCCAGAGCACATACAGTTTATTTTAATTAAAATTCTTAATTTAGCCACCTAAAATTTACGTGTCTATTGGAACAGACACCGATCATGTTTATTTGTTTCCCCTAATTGTAACAATCAAAGTAAGTCATGGTTATTTATGGATTGAAAATTATGGTGATTTTCGAATTGGAAGAGATTGGGTGTCGATACAATATTGTGCTTTTCGGCACCTCGAAGTAATTTTATGGCTAATAAAGCAACTCGTTTAGTTTTCGAAACAATTATAAATGAACCAGGAGTAAGAATATTATACGTATATTTGGCAAATTTACGAACGTTCCAGGTTCAATATGTCTTCGTGAATACATCGTTGGCACCCAAGCATACAATTGCTCAAACTTGTCGAATATATCTCGTATCTTCACCTGGAATAAAAATGAATGATCGGGATATCATGATCACAAGCGATAGCGATCTTTGGATTTTCCATTTACGTATGTTGCATGACTTGAACACGCTAATTGGAAGCATGTCAGAAGAACATTTACCCCTACCTGGGCAAAAAATTCGCGCATACAATGGAGATTGCTGTGGAAATACAAATAAGCCAAAGAATAAAAAGAAAAAGTACCTAATATAAAATAAAAGATTTACGCTATGATTAAAATTGAGATTTTCAATGGCAGCCATGGCAACAATTTCAATGAATGTAAAATTATGGAAGGAGATTTTAGGTAGTTTATTTTAAATTTAAACATATACAATCAGATTTTTATAATTCATCGTATTTTGAATTTGAGTAAATTTTAAAAAATTGAATTAATTGATGCTTTTCACAATAATAGGAATATTCAATAACGCATTTAATTAAGGCGTTCCCAGAGGTTGGTTCACCGATGGAAACGTTCTAGCTAGGAGACTTTATGAAGAATTTGACGATGTTGGCTATATATTGAATGGTACAGGTAAACCGAACATATCACCGAGTTGGTATGCTGATCAGATTCTTGTATCGGAACGAATTTTCGACTGGAAAAATCGAGATGGGTAAGATATGAAGAGATCTTAGTAATAGCATATTCTATATCCTAGCAATTCGAAATACGTGTCTACTTCACCAAAAGTTGAAGAATCAAAAAGAATTGATCGAGCATCATGGAAGAAAAACTTTACAGGCAATTATTGCAGAATCGACATCTCCAATTAAACCATTTACAGAAGTAAATCTGAAAGATTATCATGATGCTCACGTCTTTCATCCATTAGGAGCACCTGGCAATTGGGAGGAAGTTCAACCTTTGTTAAAACTCATGTTCAACACATCGACTGTAGATTGGTATGAAAAAATACTTACCAGGAAACCGCGCGAAGTGTTAATCACGGGTCTGGCTGATTTTTTCACCATAGGAGCATTTCAAGGCGCTGAGCACGAATATGAAATCCAAAAAATGGGGGCTCGTTCCCTCGCAATTTGAGCTCAAATTTCTCATTTTTAGTTCGTTTTTTGCGGGAAATTCATTTTTATGGTAAAAAATCAGCCAATTCCGTGATTAACATTTCGCGCAGTTCCCTGGTTAGAAAAATTTCATGGTTATTTTAGGTTCAACGAAGTTCACAAAGAATATGCGAAATATGCATTCCCAAAAAAGAAGAGATAGTTTTTCGAAAATTTTTCTCGTTCTCATTATAATTTTCGATATAAGGAATAATTTAGAACAAAATACAATTTAACGCCATCGTTGTTTATATTTAGAGAGGCCAAGTCTTCCCTTTCGAGGGAGAGAAAGAACGCATGAATTTTTCCGCCGTTTCAATTATCGTTAATTATCCCGTTAATTAGTTGATCATTTAATGAAACTAAGACACCATTAGGGTAATAAAATACGTCCGAAATGATGACGTCGTTGGTTTTTCGAAAAAGGCCTCCTGAAGGCATGAACGACGTCGGAACTCTAATAACATAACTTTGGTAGGATGGACCGTTTTTGAAATTTTTAAAAGTTTTGAGTTTGTACCGATCTCGGCCATCACACTAATATCAAATTTATCAACTTTAACCTATTTTGAAAAAAAAAACACTTGGCCTCTACGTATGTTGTAGGAAATTCAATGTAGAACAATTTTCCCGAATCTGGATATTTTTTGCAAGTGAACCCCACAGTTAAGCACAACCACTGCATCGTTCTGCTCGATTTTTATTCTAATTTCTGTGACCTTTCTTATTTCAATTATCACGATGATTACCATCTAATCAGACGGAGTTTCAACTTCTCGTTGAAATCATGGCTTTATTCAAACCACTTGTTTTTCTTTAATTTTTTGCATTTCAAATTTATGCCCACTTTGCATTTCTCACATTTTACTCGCGGTTGTCTTGAATTTTCTTCTGAAACACCCTAATTTGGTCTTGAAATGTTCACGACTACGAACTCCAAAGTTCCATTCGTCAGAAGCGTCGTTTATTTACCTCTGGACGAACACTCAGAATTCCAAATACTTGTTTTTTGGCGTGAATATTTTTTCCATGCCTATTCATCTGCATCTTCCTGTTTCTTTTCTGCAACCAGTTGTCCTGAATCGCCCTTATAAATTGTTCATGATCAGCTGTTTTTGCGAGTCTTTCAGCAAATCTCGAATCCTCAAATTTCTCTATTTTATGCTCTTCCAAATCATTTTGGAAACTATTTTACCACCTTGCTTCTGAACTGATTCATTATTTTTCTCGTCACTCTTATTTCTTCATTGTTTCTTAGTTTTTCCTGAACAACCTAACCGATCTGACAATAATTGTATTTCTAGAGTGGCAATGGGCAAATTGATCATCCACAACCTCGACCCCGAGCAGACCAAATTCTTCATCGGCCACCTGCTACAAATGGGCTTCCCCTTCACTTACGGACCGGAGAATTTGCAGGAGTAGGGCGAGAAAGCACAGGAATGGAATGATTTCTTGGAAAGTTCATGCAGTTTTCAAAATGATTTTCCTCCAAAAACTGCATGTAATTTCTAAGAAGCATTCACTTGAGAACTGACCAGTCCGTTTTTCGATCCATCATATTCTTTAAAATTTGGCTTGCATTTGTCATCCTTTTTCGGAAAGTGTCAGTAAAAAGTTGATGAAAAACGTCAAAGGATGTTGTGTCAACTACAATGAACCTACTTGCCTTCGCATTCCTCCAAGAAAAAATTAAAAAAAAAAAAAACGGGCAACGACAATTCTCGGCATTTCAGGCCTCAGCCACCTCCTGCGCCTGCAGTCGACGCAGCCACTGCACAGCCGACTTCAGCTGCCAGAGCTACTTCCACCCAGCTAGGCTCACAAACAGTCATGCAGAATCCGATGGAGGGCTGGCCTGTGCTCGAACAGAAGAATAAGGACGAGAAGCAAGAAGATTGGAATGCAGAGCAGGAAAAGGTAGGGAATTTGCCGATCTGCGAGTAGAATATGTCAAACGGCTTCCTGTATTTTTGTCATCTCCTGAACTTGTCAACGGGCTTCAGGGTGAAAAGATGGAGGGAAAGGACCAGTGACAAATATAGAAGTTCGTCAAAAGCATAATTTCAATTTCGAATCATGATTCATCTCATAAAATGTGAAAGTGGGTTCGAGAAACCGAAAGTTCGTATATTTGTTATCCTTTAGAAAATGCTTTAAAGTTCCTCATGCGGCTCATAAAGTCGCAAATATGGAGAGGAATGCATTTTTCATCGTTTCAAAATGGATAAGTTAATCTGTAGAAATGCATGGTAAATTCAGGTACGACTCGCTCGCAAACGATCCATCGATCAGCCACCCGACCCCGTCACAATCAGGCAGGCCTTTCAGGACATGGGAATCAACGTTTCTTACGGATCGCCATCTGACGCACACAGGGAAGGCGGGAAAGTCGCTCTTCCGGTGGGTGAATTTTCGGGAAGCTAACCAATCAGGATTGCGCGAAGTTGAAGATTTAATTATTCAAATTCGAGCCGAAGTCAAACAAAATAAAGGTCTCGAAGTTTCGCACAGCTCTGATGGTAACTTTTCAAAAGAAGTGAATCGACAAATGTGTGACAAAAATATTGCTAGTTCATTTCTAGCTTCACTTTCAGTTCAACTTCATGAACTTCAATTTGAAAATTAGTGAATAATAAAATGCGTTTGGTAGAAATTGAAGATGCAATTATTTTGCATTATCATGATTTCGTGAATGTTAATGTGGTGAAAATAGGAAAGATCAATTCCTGGATTGTCATCCTCCATCTTTCTTTCTATTGATTTTTATTAAAAACAATGTTTTGTGGAAAGTCCAGAAAGGAGCAAGGCTTTACGCCGTTCAATTCGATTCGACCCTCGTAAATATAGATGAGTTAATCTGGTTCAATATCGGTTCCAATTTTTGAGATCTGCGCAAGGACTAGATTTTTCCTGCATATTCTTTCGATGAATCACTTTACTCGGCAAGCTAGAATTTTGGAAGAAAAGCTTAGTTGCAAGATTTTTTTTCGGGAAATGATTCCATTGATTGCAGACCTCAGAGCAGAAGACGATCAATTCCCCGAAGCCGAATGAGCCTGTCACTTCCACTCAGCCTCCTGCGCCTGCAGAGAAGAAGGTGCAAGAACTCCATCCCAAAGTCGAGGAACAGAAGTCTTCTCAGTTTCCTCAGAAAAAGAAGACGTGGACGGAGCAGGACGAGCAGGATTTGGACGAATGCGGAGGTGTGCTGGTCGACATGGTTAAGTAAGTTCTAAAAATTATGCAATCACAAAGTACCCGCAAGAGAATGGCAGGAAAAATAGTCTATATTAAATTCATTGGCTTCTTTTCTGAATTGTTTTAAAGGAAAGAAAAAGTATTTTACAAATCTTCCTGTATTTTCAAAAAGAGAAATCTCCAAACAGTGGTAGTGCCTTTTAATTTCTAAATTTCACAATAAATTCGTTTTCCAGTGGAAGCACTAACAAGCCTGTCCCGCCTTCAACCGAACAGCAGCAGCAAGCTGCAGCCTCAGTCTCCATCCCTCGCGACCTGACGAATTCAGAATTATTGCATTCCTGCCAGCCGACTGGCTCGAGGATGCGCCAGTTCGATCAGAGCCGCAACAGGACTGGCGGGCAGGGCTTCAATCAGAGTTTCCAGGCTGAAGGTGAATGATTTGCATTTTTGAGGGCTGAATTTCTTCAAAAACTAGCAGATTTTGAATCTAGAGATAGTTTCTTCAATATTAATCTTGTGTGTGTTTGAATAACATGATTTTTTTTTTTGTAATTTTCTATGCATAATTTGCGAACATGATTTTCCTGCGACTAATTTCTTCTAAAAGATTTCTTGATATGCAATTGGCAAAAGTGGTTTTCAGGTCGAATGGGGCCTCCCTCCTCGCGTTTCCCGCCCACAGCCTCTGTCCAGGCCTTCCCCTCGCACGTGCAGACTGACAGCAGTGGATTCCCCGTTTCGCAGATGTCGTTCAATGGACGCGGCAACGGCAACCAGAGAGGGAATTGGGGAAGAGGAAACGGACACGGGTATTGGAGATCGAACAGAGGCAGAAACGGCAACAACAACTGATGCGGGGAAGTTGACGATTAGGCAGACGATGAAATATGGAAGCAGGCAAAAATGGCCATCAGTCACCCTTAAACCCACTTATTGATAGATTTGACTTGAATAGTTCATGTAAGTTTCCAAGAATCTGCATTGACACTCGCTAACGTTTATCCTTTTCTTCTCGTACATAAAGTGCATCCGATCCGGATGATCATTTATTCATTGTAACACTTGTAACACTCATCGAATTCGAGAATCGGGGCTGTAGAATAAACTATTTTTCCCGTCTTTTCATCTACTAACAAGTGAACTCACTTATCAAAGACTTTCATTTTTCTCGTCACATGCAGGCATTTTATTTTTGTGTTTTTCTTCAAAATTCAATGATCTCGTCATTAGTCTTTTCCTTACTTATCGCTGTTATGTTGTGTTTCATTATTATTCATTGACTTGATTCGATAAATATCGGAAGTAGAATGATTATGATTTATAAGAACACGTTCAGATACATGAACTCATATTTGAACCTTTTTTCTTAGCATCGCATTTCTTGTATGCAAACTGATCAATTTTCTCATTTCACGTTTTTTTTTTATAACTGCATCGTTTCCCCATCTTTTCATCTGTCCTAATTCTCCTATGCATTTTCCTTCACAGTATTTCTTTTCTTTCTCCTTGTCGCATTACCTACCTTTATTGTTCGCTTTAAGAATGTTTTCAATTTCGAATTTTCTCCTTGTTTCACACGGAACATTTTTTTTTCGTCTCGGCAAATATTTTTTGTTCGTTCGCCATCGCAAGTTTTATTATTGATTTTTCGCGCAAATTGCTATAGAAATTGTGCAATGCGTTCTATTCATTTTCGTACTGCAATCGAAAATGTTGGCTCTCTTCATTTCAGTTTATCTAGAAATCCCCCGTATGTGAGCCGATTATAACACCTTTTCCTTTCCAATCTGCCACCATTTCATTTTTCATATCTCTGCTTGTCTGTTTCTCGGCAATCGATAGTGTTTTTGTTCGTTTTCTAACCGCCACGGCTTTATTGCCCTCAATCAGTTCCGTTGGTGATAATTTTTTGTTCTCAGACGAACAAACGAATGGCTTTCATCCATCAATTGGTTGAAAGCATTTTTAGGTATCTGTTCTCCTCGATCCCTTCATTTGCCTCAGATTCAAGCTGCACTTCTTGCATCATAAGTGCAAAATTGATATATATCGATTGTCACAAATCAGCTGTATCCTCTTGTTCTCTGTCAGTTTCTGTTTATAGGTCGGTGGGTTTTGTTATCTCCTGTCTCTCTTATCATTTTTCTCTTTTCCCTCTCTTCTCTCGTTTTTGCCAGATATCTGTCACTTGTAAATCGAGTTGCGTTGCGTGTGTGTCGGGTGTTCCTTCTTTCTTTTCCTCGTTTTTCCTACCTTTCATCCTTGTATCAGTTCGAACTCATCATCTACTCAGCTATCTTCCAGGCCAACTCCTGTCTGTCATCGTCTTCCCCCTCTGCCTCTCCCTCTTCGTGTTGTGTTCTGCATTTCTGCACCTCACTGCCTTCCATCTCACAGCTCCCCAAACCGACGACGAACTGAGCTGGCAGAATGGTTGCAAAAAGTAAGCCATCGATTTTAGATTTTGATTTCAAAACATGAGCTTTCTACTAAAGTTAAAATAATTAATTCTTCTTTGCATCTGATCTTCCAATAGGCTTTCTGAGTCCTAGATTGACTATCCTTTGGCGCACTTTATTTTATCAGAAAGTGAAGATGTATAGCATTGGAACAAAATAGTAGCTTGAATTCTTCTGATATGTTATTGGACGACCCAATACAATATTCTTGAAGTAGCGCTAAAATTTCATATGACTTGGCATTTCTCCTAAAATTCCTTTGCTTTCAAATATGATAGATTTATGACGATAACACATTGTTGCGAACATAAATCTATTTCAAGTGAGTGATGAGAGTTAGTTCAACAACAATACATAACTGCAATTAGTTGTTTGAAGAAGTTGTCTTCGAATTTTACGATCCTTTTCGAGAGTTTTTCATCTCGTTTCTCAATCGATGACCTCTCCTTGCAAAGGGCAGAGAGGCACGAAACGAGTTGTTTATGAGATGGAAAATTTCATTAAAATCACAGGAAAATTGTCAGGCAGATGTTGGAAGTCAAGAACTAAAGTAATCTATTTTTAGAATGTCAAATAACTAAACTTGTATTTCATTATCATTATTCAATCAAAAGCTCTAAAAATACCAACATGAAATCATACGTAGGCATATTTTCAGACATAATAAAAACTAGGCGAGAAGGGGTCCGCAGCAAGGCTTTAGTTGGATATTTGAATTAAGGGGGTGCACACGAAATATTCGGACTTAAGACTTGCCTAGGTCTATATGAAATTCGAATTTAGATTTCTCGATAAAATATGGAAATTTTCAGCCTACACGACACTAGAAGTAGAATCTGTACAAGTTTCCGTAGAAGCTGATAATTCGATTAATTTCTCTAGCCTACAATCAATCGTCCCTGCTGCTCACGGTCTCTATTGGAAGGATAATGGACAGAAACGTGCACTCGAGTCAGTTTTCATACCTTTTTAATTAGAATTAAAAGAATTATGCGATTTATTTTTTGTGGACGATAATCTTATAATTCTGTATTTTTATTTTTTATATAAAAATCATACTCTGGGGCGGCGTAGCGCAGTGGTTGTGTGTTACTGCCTACAGCTAGGGCTCAAGTTCGCCCCCCGCTCCTCACCCAAACCAAGGGGGTTAAGAAATGTTGGTAGTGGATAAAACCACGAAAAATTCGCCTAAAATCCCGCGGCTGTTGCACACAACAACAGTCTGTCCTCGGGACGGGCCACTAGTCCTGTGTGGCTAGGATAGGCAGACTGCCCCATTACAGGCTGAGGGTAGCCGACCCCACCCAGTGGGAATAATCAGGCTAGGAAGAAAAAAAAAAAATATAAAAATCATACTCTCACGATATTATCAAAATCTCATTCGTTTCATTCCATATCATTGTTTTGATGATGGAATTATGAAAATTGAACTGAATAATAATAGGCACTGAATGAATTTATTTTTTAAAAATCGATCATTTTCATGTCGAACAAAGTCTATTTTCGTATCTTGATCCATCAGTTCTTCTTTCTTCGCGTAGATCTCCGCGCGCATTTTCGCATCTTGCTAGAATCGAACTGACAAACAAACCAGATCCATCCGATAGTTTTTATCAAAAATCCTCAGTCAATAGAGATGGAATCAGCTCGTTGACTGCGACTCTTCAAGAGAACTTGACATGAACACCTTGGAAAAAGAGCAAAAACGGTGCGCTTCCTACGCACAGAACTTAGTCATGCTAAGTAAATAGCTAAATTCTTAAAATCTGAGATTATTTTGAATTAAAAATGAAAAGTTAATATTAAAGTAGATCTGTTAACTAATGCACAGGATGGGCATGTTATAGCGGCACTTGCTCATTTTTACCTGATTAGATGTGATTCAATGACCGATATCAATTTAAATTTCTTCTTGATTCAAGGCAAATGGATATCGAAATTCACATATCTGAAATTTTAGCATAAAATATTGCCAAATTTCTTGCAAAAGAACTTTGAAGTGTTGAAGTGATGCAAAATAATTACGATTCACTCTTTGATATAGAATCTTTTATTAGGTTATTTCAAAGAATGGAATTAAAATTAGACATTTTAAAAATCAATAAATTGACCATTTTTATCGATTTGATTTCAGAGTAGATGCAACAACGGGCAAGATTCACGCTCCCTCCGAAGGCTGGGCTGCCCAACCTGTTTACATTTACTTGGGTGAGTTTATCACACATTCGCATCCCCCTTTCCTTACTATCAAATCATTATCATTATTTGCCATTACAAGGCCGCAACACGATTACAAAAATGTCTAATGCGCAGTGACAGCCGGTTAATTGGCCTGTAAACAAGCATGAAATGAAGGATGGAAGAGGACTGTAAAAGACCGGTCGAGTTTTTTGAAATACATCGGGAAAATATGAAGTCGAACTCTTTTCATGCGCATGATAGGGGTATTATTAAAATTCTGGGATCGAGTCTTTTCATGGAAATTCCAAATAGAAAAAAAAAACTTAAATGCGATGTTATCTTTCATAAAAGTGGACGGACAATTTTCAATTCGAACTTTGCATTTTCCGAGTAGTAATTTGACTAAATTCTGCGATAGTATGAACACTTCATCCAACAGAACTATTTGAAATAGTCAAAGATCGATATGCATTCAATTTTCACCTGCTCTTCATCTCTATGTGTTTCTTCTGTGCAAACCTGATTTCGATGAGAATGTCATGTTGTTGTCAGTTTTAACTTCTCATATCCCCTTTCTGCCCCTTTGACTTGCCTTCTTCTTCTTCTTCATCTCCTTACTCATATTTCATATGAGCAGTTTGCTAGTTTGCCAGTTTGCAATCGTCTAAAACAAGGACAAAATGGCTTCGAACAGCGGCGAGAATGCACAAAGGCGAGGGGATTTCGAAAGACGGATAAACTAAGCAAAGGGGATTCGAGATCGAGAAAAACAGCTCGACAGCTGATGCGAGAGAAGGTTGCGTGAAAATATACAGATATTGCTTAACTTCGTGAAAAATTCTGCGAGAAAGATTGTCGATTTACCGATAGAAACAAATCTCGTTGACATTTTGAGCAATAAAAAAGAATACCCAGATTTAAATAATTTTGAGATCAAGAATATTGAGGTTTCAGTTAGTGTTTATCTTCTGTATTATGTGAAAGATCGATTATGAAACAAAATGCGATATTCTCTGATACATATTTATAGACATCAAAAAGATTGATAAGTGAGTGATAAATTGAAAATGACCCGCTCATGTCATTTCTTCATTTCATTCCCAACACATGGCTGTCGTTGATTAATTAGGGCTGACAAAAAGAGACTCGTAAAGTTTCGATTTGATTTTATCTCAGCGTTCGAAAATAATAAAATTGAAGAAGAAATGGAAATAATTGCTCGGACAACACATAAAAGTTGAAAACGTAACTTCATTGATTTTCAGCCCACGGTCATCGTCACAGCGCCTACATCGGTGACTATACAAAGGCCAACCAGATATTCGAGAAGAATATCAGTGCTGTGCAGCAACTCATTGGTAGGATTATTGATGAATTTGTTGGAGATAAAGCTGATCTTCGCGCATAGAATTATGAAGAATATAACATTTCTTTGATCACTATGTTATTCTTTCACAAAAACTATTCATCATAAAACATCAACATTTCTACAATTCCATCAAGAAGTAAGAAGATAGTGTTTAGCTGCTGCCGGCTTAACCTACGGCTTCAAGAAATCGGACAAGTCTTCTCGAACTCGATCGAGATCTCGTCACGGCGTCAAATCAGGATTTGAAGCCCAACCTGAAAATGTACCTCTCAGCGAAGAGGTTACAACTTATCGTTCACCTAAATTATCAGTCTGGGCAAATTTAGAGCGACAATCTCAGAGAACACGAAACCCCTCCGAAGGTTGTGATCGAAGAGGAAATTACTGAGGAGGATAAGCCGAAGTCTGAATTTCAGGAAGAATATTGTTTTTAAAAGAAGACGTTTAGAATTCGAGGACTGAAAGAGAGAATTCGAAGTGAGAAGAAACGCAGCGAGAAGTTCTCGATTGATTTGGTCAAGGAACGCGAGGCTCAGTAAACTGATGGAAATTTGATGAAACAAATGAATTTTGACTATTTTAGTGAAGCAACGAAGGCAGAATTGAAAAAAGTGCAGAATACTCTGGAGGAAATGAAATCATCTCACGATTCGACCGACAACAAGGATGAGGAAATAAAGTATGAATAACGAATAATTGCATCGAAAATAGAACATTCATGTTTGCAGTAATCTGCACTCGATCATCGAAGATCTGAGATCTAAATTGGAGGAATTGGAAAAGAAGAAGAAGGAAAATGACGGTCAACTGCAGGAGCATCAGGAATACTTGAAACAGTCCAGGGAGAAGTTAGTTCTTTCCATTTTACAATGAATGAGGTGAAATAGAAACGCAATTCTTTTCATCCTATTATTGAAGTTGCATTAGAATGTGGGTTAACGATGGTCAATTTTAGAGTCGCCTATTTGGAAACCCAATTGAGCAGTGATCCATCTGGAAGAAAGCCTCGCAGCCGAACCACATCTGAGAGTGAAGATGCTGGCAAATCGCAATTGGTTTATCACAATACAGAAATTGAAATAATTTTCTGTAATCTTTAGATCCGCTCATTGGAAGTGAAATTGAATCTGGCGAATGCTTCGCTGCGAGCCTGTGAATCCGACAGAGAAAAAATCAGGGAGAATCATTGGTTGGAATTTGTCGCTTGAAGATCAACCGGTGAAAATCATTTTAGGCATGCAAATGAAAGGGCCGGCAAATTGGAGCAGGAGAATGCCAACTTGAAGGGAATTGTTGACCAGCTCAGGTTCGACGACTCAATTATTACAATTTGAAGATGTCTTTTTTATCTTTGATACGATATCTTACCAGAGATTCGAAACTTTATAACTTAATAAATTGAGATGAAGTTTAAACTTGCAAAAAATGAATTTTAGAGCCCAAGTGAGCGAGACAGGCAATGCTCAGCTTTTGGCGGAGAAAGACCGAAGAATTCAAGATTTGCTGGATTCCAAGAGCAAATTGGAGTGGAGAGCCGGCGAATTGGGCCAATGGTGGAATGACGCTAAATGGAAGTCAGACTGGAAATTATAGATTCGAAAATCGCTCAAAAATCGAATGCTTTTAGAATCGGTGAACTTGAGGCTGCAGTCGCTCATCAGCGATTCTTGGTCGAAACTGCGAATGTAAAGATTCAGAACTTGAACGACGAGTAAGTAGAGACTAAGTTGAATAACAAGGATTCCGAAAGTTTGACATCACTGTTCAAAATAGTGTTATGATCATGAAAAATCCTATCAGTTCCGCTCATTACTTAAACGAAACGTATTCATTTTTATTTTTACCTTAATATCAAATTGATATGGGAAAATTTAGACCAATTTTCCAACAAATCACATAACTCACCTTGTTCAAACTTTCGGAAGCGGTATCTTTCAATTTCCCTCATTAAACCAAACTGAATAGTAAAAATAATGTGTTGTTTGATTAGATTGATCAAAGAGTTAAGGTAAGCGCCTCTGTCTCCTAGTCGAATTAGGAAGAGAGTATTGAGTTGTCGAGTTTCCTTTACAAAACATCTTTCCTTCTGACAATGAATTTGGCTTCCTCACTTATTTTGCTGAAGTCTGAGATTCCTTTCCAAGTTGTCTAACAAAACGAGTGCAAAGATTTGAACAAAACGACTGCCGTCACCGAAATTGTTGTTTTTAATTTCATGGAAATATCTTTGAACATTTTTCAGATCACCTCGAGTTGACGCACCTTCAAACTTCACCGTCACTCGACCACTCTTCAATTCCCAATGGCAGTTGGCTCAAGGGTATACATTTGAAACTCGAAAAATTAACCTAATTTGATAAAAAAAGGCAGTTTCAATTTGAATTTTGATGGAATGCGCAAAAACCGAGTGATTTCCTGGCGAATGATAGAATGTTTCCCATTTTTAAAGAAAGACATTGTATTGTTTGACAAAAATTACTTCATATTGCATATTCCGTCAAATGGTAACAGCCGATAGAAGCTATTCGGAATTTTATACTTTTCTGGTCTTTTTTTTACATTTATGGTTTGAACTTTCAAACATCATCTTTGAGAAATTATGTGATTTGTTTGAAATACTCCAAAAATCTCTATAGCAACTACGATACGTGGAAAACAAGAATGATAACATCTGTATCACTAGTGATTATGATAATTAGTGATTGCAACCTACAATCGCATTCATTTGAGTGTTTTTCAGGCAGTCGGCCTTTCCTCTGATCCAGTCGTTCTTCTCGACGCCCATCACAGGCTCCCTCAACCTGCCCTACGTCACTGCCCCTCCGATGAGTTCGTTCGCGCCGGCGGTCGGAGTCACTCGCAAAACTCCCATCGAAATCGAGTCGGACTCTGATGAAGTCTTGATTTTGGTAAACAGCTCACTTCGAAATTTGAAACAACTACGTAAGAGGATTGACGTGGAAGTTCTATATTCGGAAAAAATTTCAATTTCCGATTCCGAAAATGTTACAATTCATTTCGGAACAGGATTGATATATATGTAGAAATCATGTTGCAAATCATTCTTTGTCATAGAGAATACAAAGTGGTCTAACAATTAGATCGTTAATTATTTTCCCTTCCTCTGTAAGTCTGATATTAGCGTTCAATTTGAAGGGATCCTTCCTGAACTGGCAAGCAGCCCTGAAGATGGAGCGCGCCCCTAATTCCAACAAATGGGTCGTTAATGTTGACCTGCCGAAAGGAAGGCAAGGAAAATAAACCTTTAACATTTTTTAAGTTTCGAAAATTCAGACACGAATTCCGCTTCATGATCAACGGCAAGTGGCAGACCTCTGCCAATTATTCGTCCATCCCGAACGGACTGGGTGGATCGAATAACGTGATCTATGTTGACTAATTCATTTTTGGACAAATTGGATTCTTTGTGGCATCATAGCATTATTCGCTGAATTAAATATATCCCGTTCTAACATTATAGAAGTCATGATTTTTTCATTTAGTGATGTCGTAAAGGATTCAAGCAATTTTATTTCTGCCATTTTCATTAATTCACGGTACTTATCGTCACCTATCATAATCCGAAAAAACTTACTGATACAATACAAAATCATACAAAAGTTGATTGGCTAGAATACAATTCCCTTGTTTTTCTTCTGAAATAATTCAACTTCAAAATCAGTCTTCCAAATGATATTGACAGACGGTTTGAATGTTCTCGATTTGCCTTGATATGCGTTCACATCATGGGTAGAGCACTTGTATTTTCGTGTTTCTTTCTTGATTGAGGTTCTTCATTTAATATCGTATATATTTGATGCCGAATCATCACGATATTTTCACATTATTGATTGTTATTGATTATTATTGATTAGATAATTGTAAGCAATGATTAATGATTTGTTAGTCTCATTTTGTGTTCAATTTGGTCATGTGCTATTAGATAATGATTATTGCACAATGTTATATTCATTTGTAAAATAAATATTGAGTTATTTCTTCTGATGAAAAATACTTCCAATTGAATATTACGGAAATTATGCAATAATAAGCCATACACGAGGCAAATAATTCAATTTTACAATATATAACCGTTCAAGTTCAGGTTGTCATTGAATTTCGTTTATTTTCATTAATTTACCATTTAGTTATGAGTTTTGCACGAAAAGTTTTCATTATTGTCAAGAGAACAAAGGAATTTTAGCTTTTATTCCCGACTAAAGCTGAGCATTCTAAATTAGCTATAAATCGTAGAATTTTTTGTTGTTGAAATTTTTATGATTTCACAACTTATTTTCGCGCTTTTATTTACGAGTTAAAATAAATTCCAAGGTAAGTTGTGAGATGTAAATGATAATGACAAGTTATCATATGGTTGCCAGGGTAATCAACGTCTCTCACAGTCTTCTTGCCTCTGAGACGATTTCTGCCTGATTGCCTAAGTCTCTTCATTTCCCATTTTCTTTCGGCTTAAATCTCGCCCCTCCCACATAATTTCCCCATTCATGGTGCGAGAATTTCGAATTTGGTCAGATGTGAATCTTCATAAACTTCGAATCTTCGTCGCTTTCCATAATTTATCGCTGGAAGTTCAAATTTTCGTGTTTATTTCATTTTTCACGTTTTTTTGACAAATCGGGAAATATCACAAGGCAATGTTATGTATGGTGCACAAAAATGTTAAATAAAAAGGAAATTATATAGCTAGTTTATGGTAAGGATCAATGGCTAATTCAGATTTTTGTGGACCATTTGTCATTGCGTCTGTGAGAATTTTCTTACTTTTCATATTTCTTTAAAAATGAGTATCCCTCAAAATCCCGTTTGTATTTTTTTTGGATTGCTTGTCAGTATGCTCAGTGTGCTATCGGGCAAGGGGAGTCGGGTTGTTTGTGAGGTTTTGCCATTGCTAAATTGTCTGCGATGAGATAGAGGTTTGCCTCGAACGACACGACACGAGAGCAGAAGTTGGGAAAAACGAAGAAAAAATCAGCCATGAAAAAGAGAAGGGCTCTCTCGTTGCACGCACTTTTTTCTGTGTTTCTTTAACAGGGCTGCCGTTCTCTATCCTCATTTTTCGTCTTTCTCGAATGGCAGTGGGGGACAGTTGTTCAGTATCCATTCCTTCGAACCTCTTTGCTTCTGTTCCCTCTCTACATTTCTCATAATCTCTGATTTCTCAGCCTCATTTTTCAAGGGTCAGGCCTCGTTGCCTCAGTCTTCAGGCGGACTGCACGTTGTGAGCACTGAGCAGTGTAATAGCTCGAGGCCAAATGTCCCTCTCCTTTCCCTTTCTTCTTCTCTTTCACTTCGTTCTGCTTCCTGTTGGAGAAATTTGTGGAGAGTTTCGGCAAAATTCACGAGAAGCGCGGTCCGAAACACAAAAACGCGCTGGGAATAATGATCGATAAATGATCCATGATAGAGTTGTTCGCTTGAGAAAATCTTTCAACTTGATAAAAGCACAAAAAGTGGCGAAAGAAATCCAGCAACTTGAACAAATTTTCCAATATATGAGGACATGATTTGAATAATCAGCTATAGAGTTCCCTAACGATATAGCAAGAAATCGCCGACAGATTAAATTACCTGTCTTTACATATCTCATCAACAATATTCAATTGAGTTATTGTTTTTGTACCGTTAAAGTAGTTGTTTGTTAGTCTTTGCTCATTTCGCATTTGATAATTATTAAATTTGCAGCTGAGAATTTGTGCAACATTTTCCCACGATTTTATCTTTCTTTTTACGAGGCTGAAAAATATATCTGAAGATATGTTAGGATACAAATTATGTGTCATGCATTCGAGCAGACAAAAATATCGGCAAGATTTAGCGAGAACGAATGAATAATACCACAGCATAACACCATCATACCCTAGAATACTCTCTAATTTGCACGCAATGTGCCTTCATTCATAAATACACAAGGAGAGGGATCAAGGAATGGCCAATTTTCATCATAGCACAAGACATAAATGGCAAAAATGGCACAGCAACCTGTAACGCACATTTCGATCGACTATATTTTTGACATTTTGGCAAAACATCGAAAGTGTGGGAAACACATAATAGTAATATCAACTTGAGAAAATGAGTCAAATCTTTTGAAATTGACAAGAAAATCTTCAATCTTTTCAGCACGACTTATGGATGAGATGGGATTATAGAAATTTTGAAAGAAATTATAAGATATTAATTTTTATTTTATCACTGATAAGAATAAAATTAAATCCTCAGACTATTTGTCTGCGTATGTATTCTTTGCGCTTTCGATGCTTATCGCAGTCATTTCTGCAATCCCTCTGCAATGCCATTCTCATTTCATATCCATTGGCATTTATTTGCGCATCCTCAATCTGTTTTGTTTCAATCTCTCAAATCCTCTATAATTCACCAAACGCTCCAATGAATCTGCAAAGCTGAACTACTGAATTACTGCGTATTGACTGGGGAGAAATAAATAAACGATAATGAAAAGCATAGTTAAAGCGATAAAAATCCCAAAGATTATCAAAGTGTCTAGCCATAATGTTGTTAATAAGGTCTGAAAATTGTGTTATGATAATGGTGAACTGATTATCGTTTCATAAATTGTGTAAAAATCTTTAGCTTATCACCTTTGTTTTTTCTGCAATTCCATATCCACTTGAACATTTCTTGCCGCTACTTCACTCTTTGTTCATTTTTCTACTTTCCTGGAGTAACTGATATCTTTGCGCTGCATTGCTCTGTTTGTCTGTGCTCTCTCAGTTTTGGGATGTTTTATTTTATTCTTTTGCAGAGGGGCGTGGCGATCGTGTGCGTGCGGTTGCGTTGCGGCTGTGCGAAGAGAAAGGGGAGGAGCGATGCTTCGAGCTTCTTACCCACCAAGTTCACTTCATTGCATTCGCTGCATCGGTGAGTCGGCAACTGTCGAGGTCGCTGAATCGGATACTCCAATGGCTGACGCTGAGACTATCAGTAAGATTCGCTTTTTGCTACTTATGATAATGGTAAATCGGAAAAGGGCCTAAATTATAATCTTTCTTTAGGTGGTAGAGGCAAATTTAAAATTTGGTAAAGATAGTTGCGGTCATTTTCGAATTACCACCATTTATGCATTGATATCAGGGCCGGGCGGAATTAAAAATTTTGCTTTTCGGAATTCCGCTCGGCCCTGCTTGATATCCAACGATTATTCGAATATTTTCAGAGAAAATCGAGGATGGCTATGCCAAACTCCAGGTTAGATAATTTACATTTTACTTTGAAAGATTGAATTCTATAACGATCCAAATTCATTATCGATTTTTGAACATTTTGTTGATGATGCAATTGTTTTTCATAATATTCCCTCCTAAATTGCCCCAGTATTTTCACAGCTGCGGCGATTCGAATGAAAATAGAAAAGGAAAAGCTAAAAAACTTTTGAATTGAGAGTTGTTTGGCATACTGACTCACAAAAATGGCCATTTACTAAAAAAACTTTCATAATGACTGCGCAATTTTGCCTTGATTTTGATTGTTGATGCAATAGCCAAAATGACCTGACCTTCCGCTCTTACATAGACTCTTCCGATTGCCAAACGAGTCTTCACTCTCAAAGCTCTTTTTAAATATTTACTCTGCGCCTTGTTTTGAGCCTTTCTAGCGTAAGAGCGCGTAAGTTTGTCCATGTTCTCCTTGCTATGTTTCTGTCGTTTCTGTTATCGGCTAACTTCATTTCGAATTCCTTCGTGCCTCTTCTTCCTCTGCTCCTCTTATTGACAGCCGCGTTCCATTTCATTTACGAATCTCTAGTGGCCGGGGCTACAAACGAGAATACACGATTTTACAAATCGGCTCTTGAAAATATCGCAACAAAGTTTTAAATTTCGGACATTAAAGAAATTTCTACAAGGGTAAACGTTCAATATTTTAGTAAAAGATTTACAAAGAGCGATGAATATGGCCGAAAATAATTTAGAGGAGAAAGATGTCAAATTGAATCATGAATGTTGTGGATATTTCCAAGTAAACAAATGTCAAAATTTTATTTCAGTAGGATTTTCGAACAGAATTTCCTCCTTTTCTTATTTTATTATCTGAAATATTAGATTTTCCTTCCCTGCCAATTTTCTTCTCCTTTCAAGGAATGCGTTTCGGCTTTCTGGCAGAGCTATCGATTGTCAGAGCCAATGACTGGCTGCTGGCCTTTGGCCGTCCATTTGCTTTGCTGCCAAACATGGCAGGGGAAAGCTTAGAAGAGGGGAACTCCCCTTGAGACGTTCCCATCTCACTCCCCTAATGCGAACTCAATCCGCTTATCGCCTTATCTCCACATATTTCTAAACTCGCAGTACCTCCATTTCCTACTTATCATGGCTATTGGAGATTGCAAAGCATGCGAAATAATATAGAACAGAGCAGGAAACAAATCTCGCAATTTTCTTCGCCAATTCTATTCCATCGTCTTGATAAGCTGTAACATCCAGATTGCGTTCTCATAATCCTTCATGGAAACGCAAAAATGTCACACTTCACTTTCTCTCGTTTCGCGCGTTATGAGCATTTCCTTCTCGATAACTGCATTCTGAATTTCTACTTGCTTATTGCCGCATTCACTCGCTTTGAGTCGAGTTAGAGCCGAGCGAAATTGCCCGTAAATTGTTCTCTCTCGCGGAACGATGAATGCCTGAATGTAAGGAGCAGAACCGCGAAATGTCGAGACCGAAACAATAAAACACCAAAATTGAGATCGCCACGCATATAACGAAATCTAATAAATTCAATAACCAGATGTGAAATAAAGTAATATAAAAAAAATAAACAGCAGAATTTCTAATTTAATTATATCGATTATTGTTATTATTATTTCTTTAGGGTGCCAATGACTGTCACTCTCTGCTCAAGAAGCACCTGAGCAAGCAGGTGGTTGACGATCTCAAGGCCAAGAAGACCAAGCTCGGAGCCACTCTCCTGGACGTCATCCAATCCGGTACATTACTAGAGCCATTTGTTGTTATAGCTAATTTGACAAATCACATCTTTTCTTCAATTTGATCGTCTGATGAAAATTTAGAAAGAACGAAATGTCACAGGGTGGTGTTAGAACAAGATCCAATTTAAACTGAAAAATTAAATACGAAGAAATATTTGCGTGACAAATCAAATTATAAAGAAATTTATTTTAGGTGTTGCCAACCTCGACTCTGGCGTCGGTCTGTATGCCCCTGATGCCGAGTCGTACACTCTGTTCAAGCCTCTGTTCGACCCGGTCATCCAGGAATACCACAACGGATTCGGACCCAACCAGAAGCAGCCCCAGACTGACCTCGGAGAGGGAAAGACCTCCCAGCTCGTCGACCTCGACCCCGAGGGTAAGCAACTCACGCATCACGTTTGACCAAGACACCGTGCAAACTAATTGAAGACCACGGACTTTATTAGAGGTTTAACGGTATCTTGTGTTCGTATAAAATGTCCTCATTGTTCATTTTCAAGGATTATTACAACACTTAGAAATGTAGCGATTCTGATTGAATGTCTGAATATAATTCTATCGATCAGGAGTGTACGTAGATGAATTTTGAGATTTCGTAAATAAAAACGTAAACGTAAATTTACGTACACCCCTGCTATCGATATCTATCCTCAAAATATGATATTTTTATCATTTCAGGCAAGTTCATCAACTCCACGCGTATCCGCTGCGGCCGATCTCTTGCTGGGTAAGCTTAAAGAACGCAAATGATCAAATTTTACTATGCAAAATTACATATCGAGAAATTTATGAGGACAATATCAAGCTAATTAGGGGTTTTAACTTGGTCCAACGTGAAAAATTCCTTTTGATAAGAGTTCTGAGGGGTCACTGGATATTTAAAAAAAAAAAAAAACTCGAAATCATGAACGACGTCATAGTTGACCTAATGATTTATTTTTCAGCTATCCATTCAACCCATGCCTTACGGAGGCCAACTACAAGGATATGGAAGGAAAAATCAGAAAGGTCTTCGACACGCTCGAGGATCCCGATCTCAAGGGAAAATACTACCCTCTGGTGAGTTGTTTTAACGTCATTACCGCGCTATTTCATGATCTGAGATTCGCAAAAATGATCCAATGTAACTATCACCAATTTTATAATAAAAAAAAAGAATAATAAAACGAATAAAGCCAGAGCGGCAATTATACTTGTGCAAAATATCATTTTATTTGACATAATAATTAATTTAAAGTTTGAAATAATTAGTATTTTCTTTCAGCTTGGCATGAGCAAGGAGGATCAGAACCAGCTGATTGCCGGTATTCTAATTACTAACTAATTGAGATAAAATAATTGATGCACAAATTTTAATATAAAAACTGGGAATAGGATAATTTTAAATGCACAGCGCTTTAGAAGCGCACCCTAGCTTTCCTAAGAACATCTACTTTTTTGTTTTCCATTCCACTTTTTCAAATGATATGGTTGGTTTTTCATGAATCAATTCACTAATACCAGAAAAGCCCAATTATGAGATGTCGGTATATTTTTCAAGCGCAGAGTAGTTGCCAAACTCGTTTTTAAATTTATATGAAATGTCATAAAATTTTCTGCAAATAACATGCTAATTCCCGCGTATCAAAAATGTGCCTTAATTATTCTCTCCCAATTTATCGCTCATCAACAATGAGTAAATCGAGTCGAAAAATTTGGATAAAAGTCCAGGCTGTCGGGACTCCCAACATCCCTGATAAAAACGATCCGTGAGATACAAGAAACTTGGCGTTTTGGGTCGTGTGACTCTCAAATTTGTTCGACCCGATTCAAGTCGTTACAATCACGGTTAATTTCAGATCACTTCCTCTTCAAGGAAGGAGACAGATTCCTGCAGGCCGCCAATGCTTGCCGCTACTGGCCCGTTGGACGTGGTATCTTCCACAACAACGGTAAGCGGGCAATTTTTGAGGATGACATCTTATTAGAGATTTGATTGATTCAAAGAAACGAGATCATCTTTAGTCACTAAAAATTATCGTAAACCGAACTTCTTCAAATATAGCTAGATAATTTCAGCCAAGACCTTCTTGGTCTGGGTGAACGAGGAAGATCACCTCCGTCTCATCTCGATGCAGCCTGGTGGCAACGTCGGACAGGTAAGTGAATCAGTCATCCAAAAGCGACTTAACTAAACGGAAAGATGAAGAGATTTTTATTCTTCTATCTTTCTCGTGAGAAACCAAATTAATCATTAAATATTCAAGCAAACCTCAGTCCAGACATAATGCAATGACGAATGGGTTTAGGTCCTGGAGCGTCTGATCAAGGGAGTGAAGACCATCGAGAAGCAAGTGCCATTCTCCCGCGATGACCGTCTCGGATGGCTGACCTTCTGCCCATCCAACTTGGGTAAAAACTATTAACGATATGCAATTGATTGTTTTTCAATTATTTAGGAACCACTGTCCGTGCCTCGGTGCACATCCGCCTGCCCAAGATCTCGGCCAAGCCCGACTTCAAGAAGATCTGCGACGACCTCAAGCTCCAGATCAGAGGCATTCACGGTCAGTAAATCCAATCGAAAGAGAAGTTAAAGCCGTTTTGGAAAGTTCGCTGATTGATTTTAGGAGATAAATAGTGCCGATTAGGACGATGATAAAAATAGCTGAACTTTCTAAAAACTGAACTTAAAGCATATAAAATTTGTTGAGCTTAAAAATTATCCAAATTTTCAGGCGAACACTCTGACTCCGAGGGCGGCGTGTACGACATCTCCAACAAGGCTCGTCTTGGATGCACCGAATTCGGTAAGATTTTCACTTCCCAATAAAACTTACTAATGAAATTCGAACATGTCAAAACGAAGTAAATATAAGAAATTGAGTTTTTCGTCCTAGTCAAACTGTTATTTCGTCTCGAGATACTAAACTATCATCCGCAAAATATGCTGAATTTCAGAATGCGTCAAGCAGATGTACGATGGAATCAAGCACCTCATCGAACTCGAGAAGAAGGCGTAAACATCGTCGTCATCCATTAAAAGTCGATGAAAATTTCAAAAAAAAAATCTCAAGCTCCAGTTGAAACAGCTTTTCTGGTTTCGTATAGCGCCGTAGATATCAGATTTCAACGTTGATTAGCGTATAATAATCATCATCATAATGTCATTAGCTTTACATTTTCGCTATCCAAAGCGCGTTTCAACTAACTTCTCTGCAAGTCTGGTACTTTCATCAGCAACTTCTCTCAAGTCTTATTCAACTTCCCTATGCAATTATTCAATTGTCTATTATTATCCAATTTTTCAATTCAATAAATTATTAAAATCGATCTACGTGTTATCGCCGTGATTTTTGTACATTTGTTGAGATAACAAGTTTCTACGAGAGTTCTGTTATCTAGTTTGAAGAGATTCGTCTGTGCGAGTAGTTCTGTGAGGTCAGAAAGCTAGAATGTCGATAGAAAAATGAAAGAAAGTCGAGAAAATTGAAGACAAAAAGAGGAAAAACCCTCGACTGTTGTTGGCCCATGACGCAAGTGACCGAGGGAAAGCAAGAGGAGAGTAGCAAAGAGTAGCACTGCCATTCTGCCATTGCTCCATTCTTTCGCAGAAAAATCAAAAGGTTTCGAGAAAACTAAGACAAATAGTTGTGCCGCGCCACTCAAAAGAGCCGAGCGAGGTATCGTTCGGGTAGATTGGAGAAATTGACAAACGTTCCAATTCTCACAAGACATTCCATCACCTTCCGAGAATTAGCAGCTATATAAAATAGTGAAGTTGCAAAAGTTATCAACAGAAAAATGTCACTTATTTTATTGCATATTTTCTAACATTTCTAAAAATAAAATAAAATATTGAAAATATTAAATGTCTATGCATGAAGGGCGTCCAAAATGGCTAACACAGTTCATTTCAACTTCACTACATTCTTGAAAAACAAATTCCATAAACCAGCATCAATACCACGGGAATTTTAGACTGAAAGAGTAGAGTGGAGATAAAGTTAAAAGTGAAGTCAGAACACACTTAATGGAGACTTCAGATTATGAAATAGAATATCTTCCTAACTATTCGATGTCTTTAGTTTCATCTATCAATTTTCAATTCCAACTCAGATTCACTCGACTCTTTCACGATTCCCTGAATCCATTGAGTTCTGCCAGAATTCATCAAAACACATGGCCAACGGACGGACTCAGCTCCGCTCTGTTCGATTGTCTTTTCTTCTTTCTCCTTCGTTTGATTGATTGAGAAATTCGGCTTGTTTACGACGAAGAAACTCCAAGTGGTTCAGAGAGAAGCGGAACAAACGGGAGTTCAATCAAATATCAAATCATAGACTTCGCAGCTCGTTTATGAATGAGGGATTTGCCCACCTCACCGCCCTTTCGTCTGCAAATTGCGATGGCAATCCATAGCCTATCGAGTTACATGTCGCAAGCAACCTGTTTGCCCATTCACTGGCGATAAGTTTGAGAGTTCAAGAGATTGCAGAATAATAAAAGGAAGATTATCTGCTAAATTGTGTGCAGGATCTAAATTTGAGCTTCAAAGTCAAACGGAAATTGCAAATTATCCATTTTTGTAAACAAACTCAATACAAGTTAATTAAAATTACTCAAAATCAAGTGCAGAAACAAATTCGTCGGGTAAATTATAAAAGGCAAAATTTTTCAAAAAATGAAGGGCTTTCTGTATTCTAGACCAATTTGATTTCCATACTCATTTTCTGTATAAGATTCGTTTTCAATGTGCAAGAACTGGATCTGGAATATAAAAGGTCATTTTTCAATTTCGAATTATCAAAATATTGAAAGAAAAACCTCTTTAGTCAATAATCTGCCAATCGCCAATGACACACTTTGCGTTTATTTATTCAAATTTAAATGCTATATGACTCACGTTGCAATGTTGTATTCTCCCATTTAAACGTGCCAAATCTTTCAACTAGACAAAGAAGAGAACAAAGATGTTTACAAGAATTGGTTTTTACAAAAACGATCTGTCGAATTGTTTTTTTCCTCTTTCTTTGAGGCTCTGTTGGGACAGTGCTTGCAAAACTAGAGAAAATTTTTGACTTATTGAACAGATCGATTACATATATAGCACTTTTTTGCTTTTCTAGAATTTAGCTTCTAACATTTCCTGAGTGTGATAAATTTTGATATATTATTTTCATTATATTGTTTCCTTACCAAAATTCTATTTTTTTTAAAATAATTTTCTCCTTATGTTTTCTTCTAGATTTTTCCAATACTGCCACAAAGTAACTTCCGTTTACCGTTCATGAACATCTTTTGTTCATTTTCCAATTAACCTTATGAACCGTTAACAACATCGACCCTTCCATCTATGAATTCTCCTGATTTACAGGATCTTTCGCTGATTGCACAATCTTCTCGCATATTTATCATTCCCTACATAATCCCTAGAATGTGTTCTTCCGGGAGCAATTTAAATAAATCATTTCACAATCAGATTAATCACAGAAGGGCCTTTTGTATTCCACACCCATCTTTCGAAAAGAGAATAGGCGAGGGAAGTAGGGTAAAGAAAAAAGTGGGTGTGGATGTGGAATGCAGGAGGCTTCACAGAAGAACCGTTCCATGTTCATCTGATTATCCCATCATTTCTCGTAGCTAACCGCAATAGACCAAAATTATGTCAGCCTTCATCAACCTGCATTTATAAATAAAAAAAAAGATTCCAGTAGCCTTGTATGAGATTTTGATTGATTTACCAAATGAAGTTCACCGTGACGACGCATATCGGTTCGAAGATCGTTCTCGAGGTCGAAGACAACGACTCGATCGAACACGGGGAGATCAAAATCAATGCCGGTAAACGGAAGAATTAGCCTCTTGAAATATCATCTCGATTTTTGAGACGAATTAATACCGATCAATAATAAGCAATAAAATAAAAGACTTTTCCAAGAAAACGACATATATTTCCGAGTTTCTGCAATGATGCTGATAATGGAACGACTTACGTCTATAAATTTAGGGTGCACTCTGTCTGATTACAACATCTCAATGAAATTCACGAAGAGGGAAAAGACTGCAGAGCAAGAGACAGATCAGAACGAGAAGGACGAACGAAGCGTGCAGGTCGAGAAGGAAGAACCTACTAAAATGCAGATCAACATCGAGGCAAATGACGGAAAGAAGTACACCCTCATTGTCGATAAAAGATACACAATCGAGCAGGTGAAGGCCGTCATTCCGGACTCATCTGCCCTTCTCAATGACCAACAGAGCTTGTCATTCAACGGTGAATCATCATTGATTTTTTTCTAGATTTACAACAGTTACAGTATAAAGTGAGGCAACAATGTTTTCATCGTTTCTTGTTTTTATACCTTTATGAAAATAATGCAAAGAAGAATATTACAAATGATGAAATTATGACATTGTACATCACGCAAATCTTTGATGCTTCGATAAACCACTATGACTTGGACCTTTCAATTTACAAAATTCAGGAGCGATTCTGGACGACAAGAAGACGATTTCCGACTACAACATCCAGACAAACGCCACTCTGAAATTGATGAATCGAATGCCTGACAAAATGGCCATCTTCATCCGAACGGTCGAAAACAAGCGATTCAGAATCGACGTGGACAACAACGCGACGATTCTCAAGATCAAGCGGAGAATCATGGAAATGCTCAAGTACCCAGTCGAACAGCAGATTCTTCGCTATGGGAGTAGGTCTTTATGCTTTTAACTCCTGAACAAAGGTGGAAGAGATGCTCCTAAACCGCTTCCAAAATTGGACTAATTCTGTTCAGGTTCAGCTGTTTCTGATTCTAAATCTATAGTCCAATTGATTTAGGCATGATCTTCGAAAACCACCAGCTTTTCACGGCCTACAAAATGCCAGCCGAATCCACCTTGGACCTGGTGGTTTTCCCTCAAAATCCACCAAATAAAGGAAAATAATTCGATGTTTCAATATTTGAATCTCTTGCCTTTTGCTATTTAGAATACTTTATGAAGGTGGAATGTAAATTTTCATTTGTTAAGTTTATAAGGGCGGGTTTGTTATGTTGAAAGTGCAAAATATCAAAATTTACAAATTTTTCAAAAAGTATCATTTGAGAATATTAGTATCATTTCTTGATCATTTATCGGTTAAGTTTTTTTCCTATTCATTCATGAATTTATGAAATTATTTTTGTACAAGAATAAGGGTTATATTTTCGATCTTCATTGTCTTTACCCATTTGCCTTCCGAGAAATATTAATTTTCGATGTTAATGTTAATTTTTTTATTAAAAAGTACTCGTTATGATTTTTTTTCCAATCTAATATGGCAAATATCATGAAAAGTTATCAGTATTTATTTATATTTAGTAGGTTTAAAGCACCGCTAACTTCTTATCAATTTCGATTTTACCTTACACAACTATGCGCGCCAATAAATCTTGTTGACTTTTTTGTTTCTAAAATGTTGTAGTTTTGTCTAAAACTCGTCCATGAAAAGTTTAATGAAGATTTATTTTGCTGTGCAATTTAGCAGAAAGGACAACTGTTTTGGCAGAGAAATTTAACGTGAAGGACGGGTCTATAGTTCAATCAGATTGGCTTTAAATTATAGTTGTAATGCGTTACGGATGAGTCGGGGCTTTTTCATCATATTTCAAAATTTACGATCGAACATTCAAAATATCGTGACTGTTCCTTTATCTCTGCCATCGCGCGCATTTTTGATCGATTTTTGTCTCGCTAACCTTGAATAATGGCTAGAAACGTTTTAGTTTTCTATTTGCATCACCTTCTTTTTAAATAATTAATTATCGATTTTCATTGTTTTCACTAATAAAATTTAGGTATGCTGCCAAGAATAGTGCTATTTTATGGTATTTTACCCATTCTGCCTGTTCTTTGCCTCAATTTAGGGGCATTCCTTTATAGTAGGCCATATTTTTAAATACGTAATTATAGAATTTCAATTTAGAACAATTTAGCCAGTTAGCACACATTGCTTCATGGTCTATTTGCAATGTGAATGATCAACTTCGCTACTGCAAAAGTTCAGTTCGTTATCAGGATCTCTTCAAAGGAGAAGGATATGCCAAGTAATGCACGCAATTTTGAGACTTCAAGCTCACGAAATATACGAAATAGAGTGAACGAGTTCTTCCCTACCTTTCCTTCGCCCTATTTCATTTAGTTTGGAAATTTGTAGTTCTCAAATAGCCTAATGCATTAATTTAAATTGGAAAAAAATATTGATAAAATTTTAGGAGCCGCTCTGTGTATGCTAAGAAACTGCAGAAGGAAATTTTCCTATCAGAAGATTCAATTGTCAAATGCAACAACAAAACGGACAAATGTGTTTTGGATCCGTATAGAAGCTCATTCAAGTACAAAGGAATGGAATACTATTTTAGTATGTTTAGTCTAAAGAGCATAATTTTCGATGATTAGTTGAAGTAAATAAATCGTTTATTTAGATTTGAATTACTGCAATGTCGATTCCAATAGGAATGTCCGCAACCAAATGTGCATCTATGGATTCGATTACGAAGACGTTCTGAGCAAACAGGCCTCTCAGTTCCGGAATTGTACTTGCGATGCTAACTTCGTTTGCACCTACTCGGATAGGCAGATCGGTGATGAGCATAAAGAGGAAATTAGATGGAATAAGGTATGCGCAATTAATCGTGATTTTTCATAATTATGAATAACCAGAGCTCCGCACTCGCGGCCGCTCTTTTGTCGCTCTAAGTGCCAGCCTTCGGCTGGCATTCCAGTTTTGTATTAGCTATTTTATCAAAAAATAAACTTAAATAGATAAATTTGATGATAAACTTATTTTAAACAATAAACACACATGCTCTTATATTATTTGTGAAAAATAGTTACTAGAGTAATCTTTAAAAGAGCAAACAGATTTGCCATCTTCAACAAATTGTAGCTTTCTTTTGAAATTAAGTTTGAGCTGGAACATTTTTAACGGTAAAGTTATGCTCATATTAAAATTATCCAAATATGAGCTAAAAATCGAAAAATGTGCATTTTCAAGTGTTTTCCAAGTCGGTCTGAAATTTTTTTGGAATCAATATATTGGATTTAGGCATATAGTATATAAATTTAATTTTCTATGGTTGAATTTATTATATATAAGGGGTAATAATTTCTCGATCTGCCAATTTAGATGGTCTACAAAAATGGCACTGAAATTCGCTACATAAGTTATGGATGCATGGACAATGAGCTCTGCTGTGGACTCGAGTGCTGCGAGATGATCAATTCAGGGCTTAGTGTTGGGTAAAATGTTATTTCTATTGCACAAAATAAATATATGATGCATAACATTTTAGAGAACTAATATTTATTGTTCTTTCCATATTTGGAATTTTGGGAGCTCTAAAACTGGCATATATAGTTCTTGTCTTCTTTGGCAAAGCAATCGTTAATTGCATACCAACTGAGGTGGGTAATCTAGCATTCAAAATACTGTAGATTTCTATAATTCAGGCTAAGAGTTATCTTGAAAACAAATGGGATTCATTTAAAGAAACGATAACATGTGGATTCTGGAAAAAACCAGAAGATCATTCGACTCCAGAAACAAGTTCCGAAGTTGTTGATGAAACTCAACAAGCAAAGGCGGAAGATCCTTCGAATTCGGAAAAAACACCTTCGACAGCAGATAATAACCTATTTACTGAAAGAGCAGCCGCTTCTGAGAACGGAACTTCGCTTTCTTCAATCGATTCAGAACCAGATCCAGATCCAGCTCTACTACAACACATTAGAAATGTAATGGCAGGGAGACCAAATAAACGACAATCGAAACAAAGAGATGATAGCAATACGGAGGCAAATTCCACTGAAATGCAGCAACTCAAACCACGAGGCATGAATCCAAGCAGAGAAAATGGAAATGGAGAAGACGGTCCTACTACTTCATCAAGCGGTTCTATAAGACAAACCCAGGTATTTTTTAATATCATCAATTATAAATTCTGTCAATTGGCAATGCCAACTATTAAAATTGATAAAATGAAATTATTTTTGTGATAATTCAAATCGATTCATTTAGTCACTGCAAGATGAAGAGAGACAGCCATTGCTTGGAGAAGATGGTCAAAATCAAAAACCTTCCACTTCTATGCCCAGAAAGTCGTCATCCGATCACTTTGATCTAGTCGATGATTCGACAACTAAAGGCAGAGAAGAAGAAATGTAGAAGATGTGAATGTGAGTGTTCGAAAATGGAATTTGGTGGACTTTAAAAATCATCAAAACGCTTTCCTGTCCTATAGTGTACAAAGGTAATTAATCTCAAATATAGCCTTGACTTTTATGAAGCTTTACTTGGGTAAATATCCTATTAAATTTTTACGTCGAATTTTTAAACTTTAAATGTTTTATTGTGAGAATATGCATAGAGGGTAACAAAATTTTCGTAAATCATTTCCTGCCGAATAGTTGCCGATGTTTGTTGATTTCATTATGGCATTGTGATGGCTTTTTCTGTTGAATATAGTGATATTCAATTAGTTCATTTTTTCATTTACAAATCTTCATGTTTTATGTCATGGGATTATTATTAGCATATTCGACAAATCTCAAATTTCTTTATCAAGTAGAAATTTATTCGAAAACAATCCGAAAAAATCATAACCATGAAAAGATAAACTCATAAAAATGATGAGATAAAACAACAAAAATTTGGGCAAAAATGGTAATTGCAAAATTCGATATAACTAGATGGATGCAAAAGGTGATCTGATCCTCGAGAATCAGGATCTGAGAAAATTTCTAAATCTAAAATGAGAAAAGATTAAAAGAAAAATAAATAATGTGGATCGATCACAGTCAACACGTATCTTAGAACATTTTGATAACTCTAGATAAATTGAGTAAATCAGTGAGAAACTCTGTCATCAATAAATAAAACCATCAAAGAGTAAAAGCAGACCTAACACGATAAAACACCTCATAGAACTTGATCAAATTGGATTTGGCGGAGAATTTGCCTATTCCATTTTGGATCAATTATACTAGGCATAATAAAGTGTGGAAAACAAATCCGGATTCCGAAAATCTTGAGAGAAAAGTACAGAAAGAGCGAATAAATTTGTTGTTCCAAGTAAAAGTAAAATAAAAAGGGGTGGAGAGATACGAATAGTTTACATTTCACAGTAAAGAGAGTATGTATTAGCACATCAAGTAAATCAATTCAGATACCGCACATCAAAATGACTTTTTACCCTACTCGAGAAGGAAACGGGTTGAGTGGGAGGAAAGAAGTGAAGTCTGGGGAGATGTGGGACGACCGCGTAGAGAGATGGAGGGGCGTGGGGAACCAAAAAAGGAGGAAATGAAGGAAGGAAGGAGGTTGCACTGAGTTGGTGCGACGAGTACAGGGAGAGATATACTGTCGCAGAATCCCGTCTATTTAGTGATTGTGGTGGACTGGCTGCAGCAGGGCGGTGTCATTTAGAGCTCGTCCTTATCGTCCGATCCGCCAGCGGCCTCTTCCTCTGCTCCCTCGGGAGGAGCCTGTCCCGCGTACAGCTTCGAGATGATCGGCTGCACCTTGCCTTCCAAGTCCTGAAAATAAATATCTGTCAATTTTGTTCTTGAATTTGCTTCCCGAAATAGGTTGATTTTTGAGAGAAATCATAGTAGATTCTACTCAATCGACTATGACGTAATGCAAAATTCTCATGAAGATCTTCAGGTTTATCGTAAGCGAATGAATGAATGTCTTTTCATTAACAATTTGATTCCCTCATTGCCTACCTTCTTCTGTTCCTGGAGTTCCTCGACAGAGGCCTCGAGATTCTTGCCGAGCCAGTCGATGGCCTCATCGACAGCCTCCTCGATGGTCTTCTTGTCGTCCTCAGCCAGCTTGCCGCCCAGCTTCTCCTTGTCGTTGATCTGGTTCTTCAGGGAGTAGGCGTACGACTCGAGCTCGTTCCGAGCTTCCACCTGAAAATTACAAAAAATTACCAACTTTCTACGATCATTTTTCAAGAAAGTCAATTTTCGATAGCAATTTACACGCTTTCTTTAATAATTTAAAGGAAAAGCGTTATTTATTATCATTTAGCAGAAAGCGTTCAAAGTAAACAATTTGGTTTTACCTTAGACTTGAGTGCCTTGTCCTCCTCGGCGAACTTCTCTGCATCGTTGATCATTCGCTCGATGTCTTCAGGCGACAGGCGGTTCTGCAATTCCACTCATTTTCATTCACAGGGCCCATTCTTTGTGATAAATACTTTGCTAGGGCATAGTTCTGCATATGTGTGCTAAACTGTCTAATTTTCCCTACCTGGTCATTGGTGATGGTGATTTTATTCTTGTTGCCAGTGCCCTTGTCCTCGGCCGTCACGTGCAGAATGCCGTTCACATCGATCTCGAATGTCACCTGCAAAATGTCATTTTTATTTTTTATTTTGGAAAGTTCACTCTTTCTGTGTATAACAATTATTAGATTTTTTGTTTGGGTTTACCTCAATCTGAGGAACTCCACGGGGTGCGGGCGGGATGCCGGTCAGATCGAATTTGCCGAGCTGGTGGTTGTCCTTGGTCATTGGACGCTCTCCTTCGAACACCTGCAAAGTAATTATTGTTCTCGACCAACTTCAGGCTTTTAGACGATATTCAGAAATTTACATAACGGAAGTAATAACTTCTAGTAATGTAACGTCTTCTCAAAATTTTCCCGTCAAACGCACTTGAATAGTGACAGTTGGCTGATTGTCGGCGGCAGTGGAGAAGACCTGACTCTTCTTGGTGGGGATGACGGTGTTTCTGCCGATCAGCTTGGTCATCACTCCTCCCACAGTCTCGATACCCATAGTCAGGGGGTTCACATCCAACAGCACAAGGTCGGCCGTGTTATCCACGCCCGAGATAACGCCTGCCTGAACGGCTGCTCCGTAAGCGACGGCCTGAAATTCAATAATCAATTCATTGCATTATTCTTTTGAAACTATCAATTTTCGAAATCTGAGAGAAAGATATTCTTCTTTTTAGTTCGACTTTTCATACTTTTCCCTTCTGAAATTCGTCGACAATTCCCTACCTCATCAGGATTGATTCCACGCGAGGGCTCCTTTCCATTGAAGAACTCCTTGATGAGCTGCTGGATCTTGGGGATTCTGGTGGATCCTCCAACCAGAACGATCTCGTGCACGTCCTCCTTCTTGAGGTCGGAGTCCTCGAGCACCTTCTGGACGGGCTTGAGAGTGGCGCGGAAGAGGTCCATGTTGAGCTCCTCGAACTTGGCTCTGGTCAGGGTCTCGGAGAAGTCCTCGCCGTCGAACATCGACTCCACTTCGACCTTCACCTGGTGCTGAGCGGACAGGGCGCGCTTGGCCTTTTCGACCTGCAAATCAATCGTTTTATTTTTGTCAACTTATTACGCCGAAAAATGAATGAAATTTTTTATAAGTTCTGCGAGTTCTAATGGACGGGTCTTTATATTCCATGCTCGTACCAAATCGATTCTCCAATTTTTAGTAAGAATGCAGAAGCTAGATATAAAATACAAAATGACTGGATGGAAAAGGAAGGATTTCATTCGTACTTGAAGAATTTTCAAAACCTCAAGTCCTCTTTCATCGTTTCTTACCTCGCGACGGAGCTTCTGCACGGCTCTGTTGTCCTTGCGGATGTCCTTGCCGGTCTTCTTCTTGTAGAGCTTGATGAAGTACTCCATGACTCTCTGGTCGAAGTCCTCTCCTCCCAAGTGAGTGTCTCCGTTCGTGGCCAGCACCTCGAACACTCCATTGTCGATGGTCAGCATCGAGACATCGAATGTACCGCCTCCCAGATCGAACACGAGGATGTTGCGTTCTCCTGCAAATCAACAACTTTGAATTTCATCATTTTACCCCCATTTTCCTTCTTCCGTTTTCAACATTTTCAGCTTCGTAGGAAATTCGTCCACTAATGAAGAGAAATGGTATTGATAAAAAAAAGTGGATGTTCTTTTCAAGAATCCTTGTTCACATTTGACACTTTTGCTGTATGAAATGCTTATCTAATGCAGTGCATGAAAATATGAATATTAGGTTTTTTGAGCAAATACGAGAAGTTACAAAAACTTGTGTCAACTTCTTCCTCCTCTTTACCCTTCCCGTACCAGTCACTGGTCAGTCACTCAGTCAGTCAAAAGAGCGCTGCCCTCTGTTTGTTTACCTATTTTGAGCGAGTCAAAGCGATTGACAAATAACTCGCGCAGATACTCGGTCGAGATATGGGAAAATCGATAGGGCAAGTAAATCGATGGATCATCTTTTATCAGAAAAATGAAGAATTTTCACATGCCATTCATTTTCTCCTCCAAAATGCGAACTTGAAAAATGTATATTTCTTGGCAATATTCTCATCAGCTTTAAACTGTTCTTCTTCTTCTCGTTTTTGCATTGCGTTTCAATTAGTCCAATTCTTTCTTCACTCTTACCATCTTTCTTATCCAGACCATAAGCGATGGCAGCAGCAGTAGGCTCGTTGATGATTCTGACGACGTTGAGTCCGGCAATGGTTCCCGCATCCTTGGTCGCCTGTCTCTGGGCGTCGTTGAAGTAGGCAGGCACGGTGACGACTGCGTTCTTCACTTCCTGCAAATCAGCTTATTAGCTTCATCAATTCTCATTTTTCAAATAATTGTATTAAGTTGTCTCCATTTCTCTAAACAGTCGTTAATCGCATAAACCATTTTCTTTTAGAAAAAAGATACAGGTGCCCTTTCCTCTTGAAATGACAACGTTTCGCTTCATGCGATTATATCATGATTTGAAGAATTCCAAAATCTCCATTCATCTTCTAGTCATACACGATGACGTCATCACTTTAGCACTGCTTATGCAACGTGTAAGTGTGAGTGTAATTGCGAATGTGCTTGCCTGTCCGAGGTATGACTCAGCGATTTCCTTCATCTTGATGAGGACCATGGCGGAGATCTCTTCGGGAGTGAACTGCTTGTCCTGCTTGCCGACCTTGACAGTCACGTGTGGCTTGTTGCTCTTGTCCACCACTCGGAATGGCCACAGCTTGATGTCCGACTGCACAGTCTTGTCGTTGTAGTCTCTGGAAGTTCATTCATTTTGAATAAAATAAAATCGATCTTCTTTCAAAACACTTGAATTTGACAGAATGACAAAATGCCTCTTTTTCTCAGTTCACGCCTTCTTTCCTACTCCTTCCCAACAATGGCTTCGGTCACTTCCTAACTCATTTATCTTACCTTCCAATCAAACGTTTGGCATCGAAGACGGTGTTCTCCGGGTTGATGGTGAGCTGATTTTTGGCCGAATCTCCGATCAGACGCTCGCCGGAATCCCCAGTGAAGGCCACGTACGAAGGAGTGATACGGTTACCTGCAAATTGAGGAAGTTAGAACTTTTCACTTCTTTCCGAAAATGTCGGAATGTCGAAACTCACCCTGGTCGTTGGCGATGATCTCCACTCGTCCGTTCTTGTAGACTCCCACACAAGAATATGTCGTTCCCAAATCGATACCGATGATGGTTCCGTATTTGGTCTCCTGAAATCGAAAAACTTATTTCTGCAAATTTCCGGGGTCATTTAGAAAAAAAATACATGACTTTTGAATAGTACAAGAGCGCTAGGGAAAATAGAAGAACGAAGAAAAAACATTGACTAGAGTACAGAAAGCATAGAGTCGTGTATATTCCAAATTCCAATCCTGACGATTTTGTTTGACTTAGTTAGTTACCTTTTTCTCCTCTTCCTCAGAGTAGACGACATTGAGAACGCAGAGGGCAGCGAGGCCCAGCAACAGTAACGTCTTCATTCTGTTCGTATGTCCGACTGCTCAACTGCTTGCAGACTCACTCGTTGAACGCTTTCAGGTGGTTGAATTGAAGGTTTGAAAAGTCTCTGAAATCGAACGGAATTAGTCAAAATGAACGAGAATCTCGAGAATTTTAGGAGAAGCGATTTGAAAATCGACACGACCCGATAGCGGAGAAAGGACGAGAAAAATGAGCGAGAGAGGGGAATAAATAGAGAGGGGCGAAATAACACGTCACATAAAGAGACGGGAAAAGGGAGGGGAGGGCGCAGAGAAATAGGGAACACGTCCTTGTGCTGACGATGCACAGCAGGGACGCAGAGGGTGACTGAAATGCTCAACGCCCAGAGAATAGACAAAGGACTGACGATTTTGGAAATGCACAGTGAACAGTTCCGGGTAAACTTTGGAGATTCTCTCAAAGAGGCCATAGGGAAATTGAGAAAATTCGTACCTCGCTGCTGCTTCGAGAAGATTCAATGCGGAAATGAGGGTGGAGAAAATGCCGCGAGATTTAAAAATACAAATCGAAGAAAATTCCAGAACTTTTGAGAATGTATTCGAATTTCGAGAGAAGAGAAAAAATGTTTGAAACCTACAAAGGAAGATCAAATTTTCGAACTGCGAATTTCGCAAAGGAAGGGGAACAGACAGACTTGACCCAGTTTAGAACGAGAAATCAATAAATAGACACGAAAAGGAAGAGGAACGATTCGAAGATTCGAGGTCAGATCGAAAAAGTCGGGAAATGAAATGGAATTGACAGACGGAAAAACGAAAAGTGACTGAAAAAATGGTAGAAAACCTGCAAAAAATGATAAACGAATGGAAGCAAATCTGTTTCGGGAGTTCTTCACTTATTCTGCAAAAGTGTGTCGTGCGATTTTCCATGAAAAATGAGTGAATTTTCAAAGAAACTTTAGGAAAAGTTCGAAACTTCGAGAAAAGAAGAAACGGAAACATTTGCGCAAATCTGGCAATTCGTCCCATTTTCGATCACTTTGCATTGTTCGTCGTATTTTCTTCGAGCGAGTTGCAAGTTGCAAATTGCATTGCAGCCAAGTCTGAACGGATCTTTGAGAAGAACCATGCTAAGATTCGAATCAAGCCTCCAACTTCTAATCGTTATTTTTTCTAGAATTTGTGTTGAAATTAGACATCAGAATTCGAAATTCAACGATATAGCTGAATTTTTGATTACCAATAAGATATCAGTCTCTTATCGGTGATAAAATCATTGTACTGATAAAATGAAACTTGTCTAATATTCTACTTATACCAGACTCTAAATTTATAGCACTTCGGATAATTTAGGGTATGAAAATACAGCAGCTTTAGTAGAGTAGTAGGTAATTATGAAACATTCTATATATTTTTAATATTTTAATTTCTTTCAACCTTCTCCCATTTCATATCCTTATTATGAAATTAATCCAATTCTTGAATCACTATTACAGAGTCACCAAAAAGGTAAATACTTTCGTCACTTTTATTACAAATTGCAAAACAACCCCTATGCAACGTGTAAGAATGCAGTGGCTTATTCGTGTTTGCATTCCATTCATAATCTGTCCTGTCCATCCTCATCCCTCAAATTATGAACACTTGATCAGGAAAAATGCATGCGAGGTAATAATAATTTATTGCATTATTGTTTCCTCAAAAATCATATCAAAATCTCCAATAATAAATTAGAAATTTCAACAAAAAAGCAAGTAAAAAGTAATTATGAAAAAACCCTGAAAGACTAATGAAATAAATAATTCTCGGAAAAGAAAACGATACAAATGCAGATGTATATTTTGAGATTGAAACACAAGTTATGTTCTCACGTGCATAAGGTTATGCATGCGCAAGGAATGGATATATCACAGAGGTAGATCTGGAAGAGGAAATAGCCCGTAGTCGGTTTGAGATGGATTAAGCTCATCGGATATGAATTGTGCATCTAACAGAGTGCAATTTAGCAATGGCAATTTAGATTAGATTTATGGCAAAAATGTATAGGAATTTCTCACGGCAAGGTAAAACAAAAACTCGAGAGGAAAAACACCGTAAAATTTCTTGATCCAATTTCACTAATGCAACTTTAACAATGGCAAATGTTGCTTCGTCCAGCATAAGTTAGAAGTTGAATTTCCTAACTGGAAATTGTAATCCGTTTCGAATGTGTTTGATATTTATAAATCGGATCGAAAGTTGCGCAAAAGTAATTGAGAGGAATAACAAAACGACATGTTCGTTTCGGTATAAATTTTGAAAATTTACGGTATTTTGAGATCATTACGAAATTGAATGAATTTGGTAATTCAATAGTTTTCGTTGCTTGGAACTAGTTTGATCATCTGATTGATTGAGGCATGGATGACGACATGTGCATGAATCTGCGAGGCTTCTGCAGGTATTGTGACGCCGTCAGACGAAGATCTCCAAGTCGACTTGGCCCTGGTTCATCGCCTCGAAGTTCATCCTCTTTTCGTGAATATGGAGACTGGCTGAAGAAGTTGACATTCCTGACCCTCTAAAATGGTCGACCTATTACGAGTTTACATGTGATTTGTAGGGTTGTATACAGGTAGAAGCATCTAAAGGAGATCGGACAAATGTGGTGCAGCACTAATAGGTACATCTACTCATAATGATGACATATCAGATAGGCTCATAGCGTCTATAGGTACAGGTTCATAGGATAGCACGATTACGAATGTATGACTGCACACAACCCTTTTTGGGAGTCCTCTTCAGAGATTCGTCAAGAAATGTAAACTCTTGGGTGACTTAGTCATCATGTTTCTCAAAGTAAGCAATGATTAGTAAAGTGGACCTTCTGTTCTTGTCGCTTCCACTCTGTGATGGCAAAACAATTCCGCCAATGATTTCTGAAGAGGATCGACGGATGCAATCGTCAGAAGAGCGTCTAAATTTGCATCATGGAAATTATCTTGCAAGAAAAGGTTTAAAGATAACCTGAAAGTGGTGTTTCCTCCAGCAGAAATCGAGATATGATTTGGTGAGATTTCGTCGATGACAATTTCAGGATTTTGAGCCGATATTTTTCGGTTAGCCAGGGGTCTAAATTTGAGAAAATTATCGACGAATCAAGAAGAAGTATCAGAGCTAATGGAAAGAAAGCTACTCATTCTTTTACACTTTCTACAAAGCAAAATGCTTTTTTCTGGAAATTGCAATAGAGCTAATTGGTGAATTAGCTGAAACTTATGCTAAATGTCTACAAAGCGAAATTTGCAAAGTTATTAACTATAGGAAGCACATGCTATGATGCACGGTTAATTGGCAAAATCTACAGGTTAATTTTCTATAAGCTAGTCGACTATTAGTTAACCTTTTCGCATATTTCAAGTGACGAAAATATTTCAAATGCATATGTTCAGAACTGCTGGAAGATTCGGTGCTATAATTCGTTTGTTTCACGTTTTTAATTTTTTTTAAAAATTGTGACTTCGAAAATCCAAAATCTTACCCTGCAGAATTGGTTTTCTTCAGCGGACTTTTCACGATTTTGAAGCCGCACCCGCATTTCCTGCAATAAAGTGGATCAATTATGCATTTGGGAATTCGTGAATTATTCCTCTCATTTTATTCATTTTTCTCAGTTTTTCTCATTTTCACTCCTTTCATTCCTTACTTTCCGCTCTCCTTCGGTGGAAGCATCCAGGATTTTTCCCGTCGTCTTCTCGTCGATTTTCTCAGACCCAATAATTTACGAAAAGTATGCCGGAATTTCTAAATTGCCAAGAAACTGCCTGAGCCAGTCAGTTGAGAATCTTCTTACTGGATTTATGGTTGAATAGATGAAGAAGTTGAGCGAAGAGTTGACATAACCCAAGGCAGTGAACCTAAAAATATACTAAATTTTACAGGAAAAACGCCAAAGAAATTACCAATGAAACCAAATTTCCATTTCTGGCGACCAATGACCATACATCAGTTCGTAGATTTTATACATATTCAGCGAGAAGAACGGTAACCAACAGACAAGAAATACAACTAAATCGCGCAATAACTGAAGCAAAAATTGTCGGGAATAAAATACCCATGACTGTTGCTACGAGTTTTGTTGCTCTTGTCTCTCGTCGAATCGAAATGCCTTGTTTGGATTTCAGTTTGGCCAACAGATCCAGAGCCCAATCTTTGAGTCCAGCGAGTTTCTTTCTGGCGATGTAGACGGACTCTCTTCTAGCGTAGAGGTACATGTGAGTCAGTGATGATCGCGACGGCCTTTCCCAATCAGATATCATCTCTGATAGTCGACGCATCTTACGCTTCTCAACCTAAAGCTGTTCAATTTCCATTGTTCCATCTACTATGATATTTCACTCCAATAATCTCACAGAGTTGTCCAAAATAAGCCAAACGAAACCTCTTCAAACCAAACTGTTAGGAAGCAAAATCTCAGCACTTCAATCTGATTTTACTTGAGAGAGTTTGAAATCATCCTTGCATTGTCATTGATAGATTATGATCTGTTGTTGTTGTGTCGTTGTTCGCGATTTATCGCAAAAGGGGCAAAACACGAGGCGATAAGATATGGATAGGCACTTGTGCTATTTTTGTCGTGCTTCCTCAACGGAAACTAATGTTATTTGAGCTTGAACTAAAGGACTACAAGCAGCAAGTAGGGATGCATAGAGGCATAGAGGTGCGTGATGCAATCTGCTGCAATCTCATTGTCGCAACAAAACAGATGCACAATAGCGAGCAGCAGAAAAAGCTGCTCCCTGCTCGAATTGTTCACGCTTCACGCTCTCTAACATGCCAGAATTGATCATGCAACACGGCAAATTTAGACACCGCAGCTGAGGACTTCTCGAACCCCTGAACTCTATATAGCCAGACTCTCAGACGAAAAGGAACATTTTTCGAGAGGATGAGATTTGTTCAAATAAAAGGTCGCGGACATTATTGTAGCGGCCTTAAATGTGTTTCTGGTTTATTTTAGCATATTTTCCTTTATCACGCAATCAGCTTAACATCATACATCATTTTTTGCAGAAAAAGGCGCAGAGACGCGAGAAATCCATCAGCCTTGCATATGCAATTTGGGAATGTCGCAACATCGCAACTTCATAATCTGAGGAAATCTTGCGAAGAAGTGAAAGCGTTTCAATAATCTTCAAACTTGGCGATTTGTATTCTTCACGACTTCGTGAATCTCTATTTAGTGTTTGGAGAAGGGTTGGCTAAGGCCGGGTATATTTTTCTCCACACTATTTCGCCTATACTTGTGAGTTTCGGTGTTATAAAGTCGAGAAGAATTCAAGTTGCCCCTAACATCATTAGAAACTTCTTCTCCATCTAATGTTGCGACACGTACCAACGACCATCTTTCATGCATCCGCATTTCTCAATACACACAGACTCACACAGATACATTGTCCTGACTGCTGAATGACCTTGACAGCTGAAGCAGAACTTGTCACAGCGTCCAGCAGGTTGTCTGGCGTTGGCAACGAATTCGAATACTTCTACAATTCACAAGAGGGTAGTTCGTGGATTGGGGTTGAATAGATCGATTTGGATTAGATTGGATGTCATTGGGATGATGACACGATAACGGGCGCAAGCGTACGCATTTATTCGCTACCGCTAGTTTTTCACAATAATCCCTTACAAAAGACCCGCATCTCACCATGACCGATTAGCTTATGCAAAACAGTACAAATACGGACACTGCATCCGCTAACGTATCGATGGAATGCATTAGAACCCCGGATATTCGTTCCTACGTGATCATTTGGTACCCATTTCAAAGCACTAGCAGGGAAAATTGGAGAATTTGGGTTATTTCGGAAAATTATTTGAATTTAGCTCTTTTGATGGTATCCCATGAAGAATAATCAACAGCTATGCTAGATAGATCGTTAGATAAGATGTTAGTGAACCAGGCCTAGAGAGCACTTTCGTCAGGCTAAAATAAAATACAGAAGGTAGGTCGCAAGAGCGAAGTCGTAGCTATGATACCAGGTCGCACTGGCGAAAATGCTGACTAATTACAGGTTGGGAATATAAATTTGTTAAGGGAATATACAGGGGTAGGTCGCAAGGACCTTCTGACGATCGTCCTCCCTAGGTCTGTGGTGAAATAATCGTAGAGTGCTAAGTATGAAAGTGCTTCACCATCACAATTAGCTAGATGCGTTAGTGGGCTACTGCTACTAGATACTTTTATGGCATTGATGCTAAAACTAACTCGATACTTGGGACTATTAGATGACCTCTCAGAATCAGATGGATATTCCAGAGTTAATAGAGGACTTACTAGAGGCGGTTTCAACGAGTGCAAGGCTCTGCTTTCATCTGTCGTGACAACAGAAGCAGTGCCCGCAGGCTGGTGCGAATGTCGTCTACGAGCAGCCGCCAGAGCTGCAGAACCAAACGCTACAGATTTGCGTTTGCTTCGAACAGATATAGACTGAACTGCATCGGAAAATCGTCGCGACATGCTGCAAAATGTCTTGTCTCACTGATCAAGAATGTATATTGGAATTGGATTTTGAAAAGTTGAAATCAGAACTTCCTTAAAAATATTCAGAATCAGAGCGGGAAGCCATTCCAATAGTATTTGCATCGAGTTCGGACACATTTATTTCGCCGATTAACTTACTTTCTTGCGTACGTTGGCCTAGGCAGTTCAAGAACAGGACCACTTGTGTCGATTTCCACTTTGAGTGTAACTGCTTCGAGCATAACAGAAGGGGGTCGATCGCCGTCTTCTAAAATTCGATAAGTTATCTAGTTCATTTGACAAGAAGATTCGGTAGTTGCAAGGGTGTATCTTATGATTAAATATTTTGATGCCGCCTGATCTTGATTGCCTCGCTTTCAGGAAGGTACTGTTACTTCAAACTTGGTTTGAGACAAATTTCATACCTTCCACGGTCGTGTTCTCTTGGCTACCAGATGATGACGGATGAACTGCTTCAAGAATCGTTTGCAGCTGAATTGCGAGGATACAAATTTCGACGGCATGTGTTGAATCTTACTTGTTCTCGTTCACTGTCGTTCAAGCTCGATGCATGTTCTGCTGCAGTTTCTTCGATCTTCTTCAGCAGAGGCTTCTCCCACGTGATCATGTTTCGATTTTTGGGGGCAATTCCTACATTTTGCCAATGAAAACTTCGAATATTTTTTAAAGAAAATTTACCTATCACAGATTGAATCGCCGAAGTTGTGATATTTCCAAGATCAGCGCCGAAACCAACGAATTGACCTCCAGCCATTTCCTGGAGTTGAATTGCACGAAGTCGTTTCCTTAGAGTGTAGAAGATGTAGCCATAAGTGAATGACATGATGATGCAAGGCAGGTAGAATGCGAATATGCTGCTTGAGAGCATGTAAATTGGTGAATAGATTCCACAGTGATGCTCGTAAATGAGGTAGTCATCCGAACTTTCACTTGACACATTCACCCCGATACCTGAAATCATGGATTGGGCACCACTGTTTGATTTTCATGAATGGCTTACCCAGAGGCAACGCTATTGAGATGCTGAACACCCATGAGATAGCAATGGCCCAATAGACTCGTCTTCTGTGTTTCTGAGTTTTGTATTCGGCTGGCTTGGTCGCCGCTACGAGTCTAAATAGAATCTTTTGTCAGAACAACTTGTAGTCTGGCAAATAAATTCAGCGTTCCTCCCACGTGAGAGTACATCCCCTGAACTCGTCCGAATGAAGGAAAGTAGTGTCTACCTGTCGACGCTGATCATAACCAAGTGAATGATAGACGCTGTGCTGGCTGAGACGTCCAGAACACAGTAGAAATAGCAGAGGTGTTCGGGCAAGTGCCAATGAAGATCGTTTATCTGAAAGAAATTGAATTGTTATTTGATGATGCTATCAAAGTTTAGGCAACTCTGTAAGGTTTGCAACGACCATAGAATCTTGTGGAAAGTCATTTTTTTCTGATTACTTAAAAAAAGATCAATGAAGAAAATAATACTCCTACATTATTTCTTGTAATAATTTCAGGACTTGCAGAAAATTCACAAACTGTTCTTACCGAAAGGTAGATTGAGAATGGCATGACAAATGCTCCGACTATCAAGTCTGCCATTGCTAGTGATACCTGAGGGAGTTGCAATTAAGTTAGTTCAAAAACATATCTCGAACCAGTAAATGATTAGTTGGTGTCTGTAGTGACTTTGTCGTCCACACTGCAGCTACTACCATGCAGTTGCCGAGTATGCAGATCTAAAGATATGGATTAAATAAATAACTCAAATACATCGATTTCTAATTTGATTAGGATTGTTGGCAGTGAAATGCAAAAAAAATGCGATATTTTTATCGATATTGCGATGTAGTTCAGAAAGATTTCCCGTTTTCAACGTTGAACATGGTTTTTCGGAATTCCGATTTTGAACAATTCGGGCTTGGAATCGAAATTGGAATGCAAATTCGCCTGAGCTTGGAATCAGACTCAGAATACCGATCCCCCTTCCTTTGAGTACGCTTACCAATGGCACAATTGCTAGGCAGAGATACCACCACTGCATGTGCAAATGCTGATCGACTAGTTCGATTGCCAAGAGTCTCCTCTCGTGCAGACTCAGATTGGCCATTGTGGATGCGTTCGTGTCGACGAGGTGCTGCAGCGCTCCTGTCGAGGACGTCAGACGCATCCCCGGAGGCCAAGTGAATGGCTCGAATGCTACGATTCAGCCAGTCTGATTGATTTTGAGTGTCACTTTCTGAACAGATCATTTCATAGTCGCTCATAATATGCGTCGGATGCATGAAATGATTTTTGCTTTCGCTCGAATTGAATGCAAATCGCGTGCAATGAACCCGACATTTAATAAACGAAAGACATGATGAAATTGACCTAAAATTATCAGCAAACAACAAAGTTCTTATCATAAAGCAACAAAAATGTATAGGAAAGCCTTGAGTTTCTCAGGGGAAGGAAAAACTTTCAGCACCTCGAGCTACAAAATGAATGAAAGTGAGTGGGAAATTGGGGAATGGATATTGAAGGAGAATGCGAGAAGAAAATCGAAAGATCTTGAGAAAAGTGGATGAGAATTTTGCATTGATTATATGAAAGTGAAAAAGTTGGAAAATATGAATATCATAGAAAATACACCATTACGAGGGCAAGGAATATTGGAAATAAAAGCGTTTCGAAGATAATAACTTCATGAAACGATGACTCGCATTGAGATATTTGAGCTTTATTAATGAACATGTATGACTTTCTGTTCGTCAAATTTTATAATAATTTAGCGATAAGATCCTGAATTATGTTTCAATAATTCATAAACCAAATTTGCTCCAAGAAAACGCGTCAAAAATTAATCAAATTCTAGGATCGAAATTCCATAAAAATAGAAGGAATCACGAGATGCTTCATCATTGTAAAAAGACCTTTGACCAATTAATTCCGACTATCAAACAACTTTTCTGCTGTTTCAAATTTCTTCGAACTTCTGCCTTTGGATGAATGGAGAGTGAAGATGCAGCGATTCAGGAAAAGTAATTCGATGTTTTTGATTTCGAGCCGTTTTTCGCAACTCAAAAGGGCTATTATTTTCATTCTCGAGTAATTAAAATTTGCCTCACAGGCGGAACTCGAAACAGAAGAACGGGACTATAAAATGAAAGTGAGAAGAAGATAGAAGGAAGGAAATGGAGGAAGGAAATTTGTGGAAACTAGAAGGGAGGGTTGTAGTGGATTTCAACGAATATGCTGCGCCAATTACGACGAAAGTTGACTCGGAATTATAACACTGGCATTAGCTGAAGAAATTATCCGTCTGGATATCCTCAGCAAATCATCTATCTAACATCGCAACATAGTCTGATTTCCGTGGATACGCATTAGTGAAAAACATCTCCAGTTAGGTTAGTTGCTCTCCTCCACTTGCTCTTATGAGTAATTGAGATTGAGAAAGCGTTCATCGAAACTGAGTCGCAACCTCTGTGCCCCCACTTCTGGCTCGGGCAAATTGGCTGCTGATTAAAAACGTTCCGTTTCAAGTACGTATCCTTCGAAAAACGTGAATAGTAATTTCACGAAAAGTTGTGAAATTATAGCAATTTGTCGGAAACGAGGAAGTATATTGTGCTGTGTGCTGAATTAGACGTTTGATTCGATTACCCGATTTTTGAGGCATCTCATAATTTTAAAGAGCACACTGTCTCCTTGAAGACTTGAAAATTTTTATGCCCTCCAATTTGCTGGCACGGATTAGACATCAGAAGCGATGACTGATTTACGATCATTTGTCAAATTTTTCAGTGAAGACTCTTATGCTTGACATGAGCAAAATAGAACATGTTGCAAATGGGGAATCATGGCAGGTTTGATGAGTGGGTTTTTAATGAACTCGCGAGTCAGAGCTGAAAGATTGAGCTGCTTCCGAATTGGAGAATGTAGGATTTGGTAATATGCCGAGGTTGAGAGTGTGGGAGGAGAGCAATAATTGCGGTCGCCTTTTCCTCTTGAAGAGAGCAGATATCCTTGCATGATGAATGAAAGATTCGAGGGAAATGAGAGAAACAGGCAGGCAGAGACAAGTCCGAGAGTGGGAGAGTTGACTCTGTAATTGGGAAGGCGCTCAGACGAGCAGACGAAATCACCCCTTCTTTGCCGGCTCTCTTGTTTTGATTCTCTCTCTCTCTCTCTTTCTCTCGCTCTCTTTCTCTCTCCTCAGGCGATGAGTAGCTTCGTTTAATTTAATTGGTGGATGCATGTTGAAGAAGGGAAAATCAGGGATTCAGAGCGGGTGAAGGTACATGGACGAGGGGGGATGAGACAGAAACAGACGAAACAGAAGCAGAATGAGGGTTGAAAGGTGCATTCGGCCGAGCGACTTGAGTAACTACACCTGCACTAGAAGGACACAGACCAGAGAAATAATTGCTCTAATCAGGAAAAAAGCATATCATAATACGAAGACGAAGTACTTCGAGGCGAGTCCTGCAGAAAAAAAACTACGACACGCAAAGTTACAAGCCGAGAAAGCCCTCAAAGCCTGAGATATCCGACGAAATTCGATTTGAAATGGCGAAAGGTAAGATGTGCGAATTCAAGCATTGAGAATAAAGAGACGGCTTATGGATGAAAGGAAGAAGCGGAAAGAAGAGGAAGAACGAAGGAGTTTGAGAAGGACCTGAACCTTGCGGACTTTGCCTGTGCAGCCATGAATGAGGCTAAAATCGGAGGCAAAAGCAGAGAAGGCTGTGAATCCTCCTTCTGAATCTCAATTCTTCTGCCTCTGCTCTGAGAAGTGGAGTATCAAGCAGCCGGCTGTCTCTTTTTGTGCGAGAAAGGAGAAAATTCCTTGACTTTTTCAATTTATTTCAGGCATTGTGCGCGATAAGCAGAGGACACTCAGCAAGCGCGAAAACGAGAAGCCGAGAGCTTAAGCAGAGCCGCCGGCAAGTAGCTGAACATCGTCACTCTCAGCATATGATGAAGAATGGAAGATGGATGATGGAAGGTGTACGACATTGAAATGAAGCAGACTGAAGTGGTCAGAAAAAGGCCAGCACACAAATGCAGTAGAGATTACTAGTGATTAATGGAGGTGAGAGCTTCGAAGAGCACACACCAAATTGATGATGATCGCACAAACTGCAGGACAATTATTATTAGCTGCAGAGGGAGCGAGGAGTCAAAGAATCTTCGGAAGTCTGAAGATTGCAGACACCAGATTTAGACTATTGATTCAACTGCCATGTACTTTGTTTCTCAAATTTATGAAAAAACGAACCAATTTTTCGGGTTATTTCACCCAGAAATGTTCCGATAATTTACATCGAACATGGCAATTGTGACACAGCAGAAAAGTGCCTAGAGTTTAGCTGAGTCAGGCAGTTTTGTGCAGCTGCAGAGAGAGAGAGAGAGAAAGAGAGGATACAGACCAAGATATCCGTATGTTTCCGAGTAAATCATACGAAACCATCGGCGAGATTGCCCAACCCTACTTAGATATGGCCGATTCTCCCAAGCTGGAAGACCTAGAGCTGCAGTCGTTGCACACCGACCAGGGACTGACGCAAGTAAATCACATCACAGCGCCTGTCTTCCGTGTGAAATGCAGCCAAACTCGGTTAGATATTCCCTCGATTAAATATGAAATCGGAGTGAAATGAGAATTTTGAAGGAGCGGAAAGACGATAGAGAAGGCAAGCAGAGAGGGCTGAATTGCCTCCACGAATTTCATGCAGGCCCAGGAATGAAGAGATAAAACAAGAAAAAAATGGACACGACTACAATTCGACGATTGTGAATGAGAAAATGCTTGTGGATTCAAAAATCGTGATTTTAATAACCTTTAAAGGTGAGATGTGTTACGACAGAAATTGTTTATCAAAAGTCGTGAAGGACTAATGGACTTCCGCCTCTTGATTTGGTGAAATTATGCAAGTTCGGCTCTGCACATTTTCTGTCTGAAAACGAGAACGGACAGCTGAAATTCTCTCAGAAATCTCTCCAATTTCTCCCATATTTATGGGCTCCTAGCAGCTAATTATATCGAGAATCAACGATGTTCGACGGCAAAAATGAGAGTTCTTATGTTTCGATTCGTCACGAATATAAACAACGAATGATTAGAAGTGCTCAAAGAATGAGGATCTTTCAAAATTCACATAAAAAGCTACCCAGACATAGTCTATTCAGAGAACGCTATTGTAAAGGTTAAATTTCAATGGAATATCATTCTTAAAATCATTATTTGCAATGAAAATTCTCCTTATGAAGTCTGAAACTCTCAGATAAATTGGACTCTCATTTCTTCTATTTCCCATATACTGGTCCGGCTGCCGCGATTCATAAGAATTTAGCATAGATTATGAGACGAGAAATATGAAGCAGAATTGAGAGACTCGAAGAAATGAAGGAATTGGAACTCGAATAAAACCAAAACTCAGTGAAAAGGGAGAGAAAAGGAATGAGAAAGGAGCCCTCTGCAGGGGTGCGTGATTAGGGCAAATTATCTTGAGAAATTGGCAGATCATAATGCAAAGTAATGCGAAACGGGAGTGAATATTCTCTCAATCCAAATAAAGCCTCCCTGCTCACGTCCTAATTCGCTAATTCGAACAGCCCGTCTCTTTATCAGCCATCATTTCGCTCCGCAGAAAAACTGCATGCCACAATATAATTACATCCGGGGCATAATGTCTGATACCAAGGCTCTTTGAACCTTTACAGCCTTTCCGTTCAGAAACAAAAACATTCCATCCTGCTATTTGAAAGCTATTATCGGGTGCAGGTCAGAAATAAATCAATTTTGAGTTGAAGTGGCATTCAAAAATAATTTTCTTGCGAAGAAAAATGATTCAATAATTCATGGTGGGTGGGATGATGTCTTCAAAGTTCCAAATATATCGCATTGTAAAGTCAAAAAGTCAACAAACTAAATCTAGATCTCATCATCTGAATAGATTGAATTGCCTCTGAATTTTGCTTTCATTTTACCACTTCTTTAAACAAAATGCCCACAATCTGAAGATAAAAATGAATCCTTTGCTAGAAAGGAAACAATAAATTTACATGATTTGAGAAAATTAATATAAAAAGTTTACCATCGTCATCTTTTTGAGATGTTTGTCAATTAAAGTCGTGATAAAAGATCATGAAAAGACAAATTTTGGAATATTTAGGGAATTCTTTTGGCAAGAATTAACGAGGAAGCATTTTGGTGAAACATAGCTTTTAGCATAAGAGATTTTGACATCCCACATATCACTTTTGGCACTTTTCATTTTTCGACTTTCGGGAATTCTCAGGGCGTCGAATAAACGAAACTGAAAACTCCAACAAAGAAGTAAAATTCTATGAGAATATCAATTCGAAAGATAAATGAGTGAGAAGACTTGGAAAATTTAGTTCAAATGTTGATGAATGTTCTCTAAGAAAAAAGCATGTACTTCATAAGATTCCAATAATTCATATCCTATGTCTTCTCTACTGATGAAGAAATTTTAGAACAGATCAAAATATACGAAGAAAATACTTGTCTTCTCAAATTTATGTTCAATCCTTTATTATAGTCACTGATAAAACGTTTTTGAGGAAGAGGAAAATGAAGAAAGAAGAATTCGTCTGTTCAGAAGCGCATATCTGCCTAACGCGTTTCGGGATTTCAAAAGAGGAGCACGGGTACTTTGTTTTGGATGAATGGAGCTTTGTGAGAGTAGGAAGTAGAGGAAGCAGAGGAAAGGGAGAAAGCAGTCAACCTGAGGAATGAGAACATCTCTCCGGGAGTGGCGAGTCTGTTGATGCTTCCAGATACAATTGAATTTCGCAAGCAGGGCAAAGACATTCAGTAGCATTCAAAGCAAGACTCCCCTTTGCTCCTTCCTTCTCTTCTCCTTATCTGTCAATACACCTCCCCTCTCTTTGACTCCCTTCCTTACGCCCGGTCACCTCGAATCAAATCCTCTTACTTATCACCAAACCCGAAACGCACACCACTTTTCTCGGTTCCGTTCTGATATAGACGTTCTTCGTGATAACCACGTGATTTGCATATCAAAGGCGTTCGACTTCGACCTCTTCGAGGACGTGGAAATGTTCGGGCAAAGTTCAGAATAATCTGGTTCTGATGAATAGTTTGTAAACGGCTTCAATCATTCTTGCTTAGGATTCGCCTTGGTCCCTCTTTATCAGGTCTAATCGCTTTTCTTTTAATATTATCCTGCTGAAAGCATAAATACATGATGATCTTGATTTATTATCTGAACATGAAAAGCCAAAATACTGAAATGTTCTTTGAGTCGTTAAATTTGTGCTATTTATCTTTTGTCGTAAATTGCTTTGACGCAATAATCTTATCACCAAATAGTGCTAATAGTGTTAATACACAGAACAGTAGCTGACCGATAAGGCTTCATTAATTCGCGACAGACTAATTGATAGCAATGCATTCATTTGTGGCGCTTTTATTTACTGACTGATTTATTTGTTCGGAGATACGAGTCGTAATTTATTGGAATTGTGCAGAAAGACGAAGTGCAAGGACAGGGGGATTGGCAAGATGAATCCGCTATTATGGCACTAGTGTCCTTCGATCATTCCCTCTGTCTAAGCGTGCTGCCGCATTGCTTTCATCTCGGCTTCACGTCCGATCGATTCTGGCGTCGCCGTGTCTTTCTGAAGAATTCAATGAATAAAAATATGTGAAAAGTTTTCAATTTTTGTCTGCAAGAATGTTAACATGAATATCAGGTTGAAAAACAGTTTACATTTCATTTCTCTTTTCAAAACTGAGTGATCTGCTGTTGAAATACAAACAAAAATGTCTTTGCTTATCCTTGATGAAGATCAGTTTTTTTTAAAATCTTATTTTAATTTTGTCTTGTTTATACATGCAAAAATACCTTGAAGGGTGAGTATTCGCTTGGAGCAGAGATGTAATCGAGTGGAGGCACACTTGCCATCGAATTGCGCTCGTCCGTAATCATTTTCTGGAAAATTTTGTCTTCATTCATCAACATATCATCTTTTTACAACAAAAGTTGTAGCTGATCCCGTGACGCTTCTTGGAGTCGATTCTGTCGTTGACGAACCGTCATCCAGCTCAAACATTTCATCATTATTTCGGTATCCTCTTTTTCAAACCCCTTCAACGACATAGACAGGGAGTCTGCTGTCCTCTTCTCCCTGAGCAGCTGGATCCGTGCATTCCGAAAAGTTCAGACGACGGACCTAAACTTATCGAACATCGCATAAAAAACTTCTCTTGTTTAAAATCTATTTAGAAAGCTCGAAACATAAGTATTGAGAAGAGATGATTCGTTCGATAAAATTTTTTCATGGACTGAACTTTCGAGCAATCTTGCCAAACTCACAGCAAACCGCTTCTCGGTTTGATTGCTGACAGAGGCAGTCGAGTCGAACTGCGAATTGAAGGGCGAGGACTCGGTGGGCGGAGTCTTCGAGCAGGTCGACTGAGTGTTCAGTTGCAGACGGGGGATGCGCGACCCGCACTGACGAATCGGACGGTACACAGGAGAACCTGCAAAAATAGAATTTTTTTAAATCGATAGTTTGTCGACGATCTCATGGCCTTATTATTGTAATTATGATTAGGGGTAGGTGATTGAACAAGAATAGATTACCAATCCTACCTGTACTTTGTGAGACTTGTTCGCTGGACGGCGTCTTAACAGGCAGTCTGGATGAGCGCACCACGAGAGGAGTCGGTTTGCGTGCGACCGAGGGAGGCGTCCAGTTGTCCGGCACCTCGACTTTGATCGCGCCATATCTCGTCAGATTGTCCGACACTTGATCGATGTTGTTGTTCGGTTCTTTGCCTGAAAATTGTAATTATTTTTGGATGACACACGCACACACATTTTTCTTTGATGACATATTATATTGCTGGCAGGTAAAGTATGAAAATTTGACGACGCGATTACAGAATGCTTCTTTGCAATATAACAGCAAGTAACAGCAAGATTTGTGAAAAAGTTATTCTGATTGGGTTGAACTCGTACAGTAAGCATTATAAAAACAAAACCATTATGCTTTTCTTAGATTTCTGAGCTATTGTCTCATGTAACGCTTCCTTTAGAAAATCTTTCATCCATACTGTTTTTCTTGCTCCGTCCTTTCTTGCCCATGAACGGAATCTGATTGGTCGGATCGTAATTTCCCCTGACCAAAGAAATGTTCGAAATACTGCTGGCTGAAACGGTGAAGATCAATCTTTGGTCAGCTTCAAAATGCATTGATTCCAACCTGTCGAACAATCCTCGAAGAGTTCCGAGTAGTCTATTTCGAGACAAGTCTCCACGCCGAATTCTCTGAAATTCTGTCATTTTTTAAATTACAAGAAACTTTTATAGCAATTCGCAGAAAATCAATGAATAAGTTTAGAAATGAACAGTTCGAAAATCTTTCCCTTTCAAATCGACAAGAATAGCTGGAATCTTCATTGTCAGAAAATTCAAGATTATCCCCTCGAAATGATGAAGATCAGTTTCTATTATTACATCTATTTATTTTACCTGCAGAATTTGTCGACGGCGTTTTCTTCTAAACTCGATTCGCCGCGCTCGTCTCCCTTGAAAATCCGAATCTAAGACTATTGGAAATGTAGAGGTGAGATGTTAAAATTTTAGACGACTGGCAGGTCGAATGAGACTTGAAAAATCTTCGAATGAGAGGAATATTCGCGAGATATGCATCTATCCGAATGGATATCCTTTTTGAAGAAGAGGGAGGATAGGGGACGAGGCAAATCCAACTGCAAAACAAGTTGACCCAGAATTAGTCAGAAAGGTGACGGAAATTTTCAGCACTAAAATAGTCTCATATTTCTTGCAATTCTAGAGCAAAACATGTTCATCTCAAATCTTCAAAACAACAACATTCCTTGAATAGAATATTGTTGTTGCAAGATTTTTCCTCGAAATTGTAGAATTTCAAGTCAGAATTCGGCGAAATTTTGATGGAATTTGAAAAATGTCTGTGTAGTTTTGCTAATGCGGGTTTGTACATGTCATAGTGCTTTCGGACGGGAAAAACGCCTTGTCAAAAAGAATGTGTTGATCTGTTTTCATTTTCGACTTTGCCGATTTTCCGGGTCAGTTGAATGCTCGAATGTTTGATGGATCTGTTCGTGCTTCTTGCCCTGTCTTGCATTGTTCGAATTGTTCGGTTGGGTGTTGTCGATTCACCAATCTATCAACTCATCATTTCTGCTTGTCTGCTTGTCAACTCACCAAGCAGTCGATTGCAGAAATTCCATAGATCGGTGTTTTCCTCGCCATTCTGCGAGTACGAGTAGATGGTAATGGCATGGTCAGTCATTCTGCGAAAGATAATTTGTCGTTCGTGTAATGTATGCTAATTTTTATGTTCGGTAGAATTTTTCTTTCAAGCATTATTCAACTCTTCTTCCACTTTTTCTTTCATTTGGGAGGAAAGTACTCTAACATTACTATTGAGTTTTCTATGTATTTCGGGGTAATTAGGAAGTATTATGATATCGTGACATTTTCAATTATTTGTACTAAATGCAGATAATGGAGTCAAAGTAAGTAAAGAAACTGTCAGGATGTTAGTTGGTTACGATGCGCACGATATGTCTAGTTGCCTTTTCTTGACATTGAAATCAGGGTCGAGGCAAAATTACGACTCTGAAAATCTTCGAAAATCAACTCCTATTCCGCTTATCATTCTGAAGTGTTTGAAAGTGCGACCCCGACTCTGATTTTTTTTCAAATTTCAGCCCTGCCTCAGCCCGATTGAATATCTCTTCAAGACAAAATTACAGTATCCCAATCTTCTTGACGACGCTCCAAATTCGGAACGGTGTGCGTCACATGGCGTTCGATTTCTGTATCTCCCTTCTCCAGCCTCGATCATCAGGTTTCGCATCGAGTTGTCCAGTCGCCAGCTGATTTCTTTCTTTTTCGCCCAGATCTCTTCACCAGTCTGTCAATCTGACTATCAGCGAATCGACACGCCCTGGCTTCTCACTTCACCCATCTGTCAGTCTGTCACTCTGTCACTTTCCTTTCTCTTCATTCCACGTTTGGATGCATTCTCTCTTCAGATTCGAGAACATCCATATTCAAGCATTAGCGGATTTATCCGGATTATTGATTATTTTATTTGTTTGTAGATGAAATGTTAGTAATCCAGTTTCTGCACCTTCCGGGTTGCTTTGTAATCGATCTTTATTAGTGAGCATTATCATGCTTTTCTGCGGCTTCCAATACAAAATGATGAAATTCTTCCTTCATGAAGACGACAACCTTTGCATGATAAATTTCTGAAATATCGTACTCTTCGAAGACTCTAAATAGAATTCTGCTTTGCTGTCGACAACATGAAAAGAGCCATATGAAATGGGATGAAAGTGGATGATGAATCATTCTGCTAATTCGATAACGATTGCTGAATGATGAATTGGAGATCAAACCAATAGCGCATCGCGTAGTTAACGGTTAACTTGCGACTTACTAAATGAGGAGAGGCAAAAGGGCAAGGGGTTTGTGAACAGTAACTGTCGAGTTGTTGTTTTTGACAATCTGCAGCAGTCAGTCAGTCAGTCAGAACATCACATTCCCTTGTCTCTTATTCTTGTCATTTCAAATTCAACCATTTTTCTATCATTTCTGTCATTTTTTCCTTTCCTTTCCAAATCATCTCCTACTTCGTGTATCAGTTTCCCTAATTTACTCCCCTCCCTCCTCTCATATTCTGTGCTTATCACTCCCAACCCTCCATTTCCACAATTACCCATTGCCCATTTACCCCTATCATCATCATTTGCTGTTTTCAGTTTTCCAATTCGAATTCTTCCTTTTCCTCTCTAATTCTACAGTTCGTCTCGACTATTTTCTAGTTTTCTCACTTCTCTAATCACATGTAGTTTCAAAATTCATTACTTTTTCATTGCGGGAGTCTTCGAATTTGTGATTTTTCCATTGGTTTTGTCCTTTTTTTTCAACAGTCATGTCAATGTCTTTGTGGGAGAACGTCCTTTCCTTGTAGGGATGTCGTTCTGTTCGAGTGTTTGAGTTGTTCGTGATGAAGATGAATCGTTTTGAACTCGGAACGCTCGCTTTTTGCGCCAATTCTGTTCCAAATTTATCGATGCGCGCGCGCCTTGTTTTGATGATTCCCTAATTTGCATGTGACTTGCAGCTGCAATGGATGACGATCTACCTCTCATGTCGAATTGCACGCGGTGTGAAATATGCTGAACAGCAGCCGAAATTCATCAGCCGGGAAGTTTTGTTCATATCTGTCAGGTACTGTAGATATTTCACGAAACTATAATTGGTATACTTCAAAATCCAACAAATCCGATAGACGACGATATCTATCGGATGAAAAGTAATGTATCGCTGTTTTTGGAATAGATCCAGTCATCTGCAAATTATTTATGATCCATTCTAAATCCAAAATTGATGATCGACCTAACTTCTATATTTGTCACAGGATGATAACTGTTGGCGATGTTTATTTTCGATTATCACCCTTATCATATCTCTATCACTTTTCAGTTGATTCGTCTCCTCTTGTCTCCCTTCGCAGCTTTCGCCCTCTGTCTTCTGATTCTGTCACTCTGCCGATCAAACGATTTCCACAACAACTCTCGATTGTTGCTGATTTTCACAGCTATTTTTATGATACTGGCCAATATTGGTTCATAATTCTCGAGTGAAAAATCTTCGACTTTTCCAATTTAGGAACATTTTTCGAAACGACCTATGAAATGTTTGTAAACTATGTGATGCCAGATGACTCGCAATGCGACTATCAGATATTTAAACCGCAGCATCAATTAAGTGAGGATGATACTTACTTATTATATTAGTGAAAAACTATTCGGTCTGAAAAAATAAAGAAAGTACTTCCGTTTTCTTATTCAATATCTTCACCATCTCATCATAGCGATAAAAATGTCCTGAAATCTAAGTTTTACCCTTACAGTACTTCGCGATTTTTATTTGTTCGGTGCCTGCGGAATGGCTCTATCTTCTGCAGCACTTTGCATTGAACGGATATTCAGTGCTGCATTTCGAAAGAATTACGATAATTGGAAAGCGCTTCTCATAATCGGTTGGAAATTGGTCATTATTGAGGTAAATTTATCATTTCTCCATGTTTTAGCATACAGCATCTTCGTTTTCAGATAGTATTGAGCCTTCTACCAATTTATTTCGTCAAACCACCCCCACAAAGTTTTCCATACTCACCGCCTGAGGTACAAATAGTTTTCACAAATGCTCTGAATATTTGAATTCAGGTTCACAATAGAAGAGATGCTCTTCATCTATCAACAGCTTTAGTTTTCGTGAATGTTTTTGCGATAATCATGACAATTGCATTGATTTACATTGAAAAGAATCGATTGAAGGCAAGATTTTTTTTTGTAATTCTATCATGCTAAACAAGAAATTGTTAGAAAAACCATGTCACCACAAACGAACGCCTATCTTATTTGAAGCTAATTCTGCCGCTGATTATTATGATTGCTATTTTCGTCACGATCACACATATGGTATGATTTTTTTCTATAATTATCATATTTCTATCAAAATTTTTAGATTTTCTTGTTTATATTGCCTGATTACAACGAATCAACAATAATCACTGGCAAAGTTCTTCGCGAGCTTCAAGTCTACGCGCCGTATGCAGAATTTCAAGTTTGCCGTTTTTCATTACGAATTTGAACGAATTTGGCCGTTCAGTTAACCTTGACTCCGATAGTCGGTCTGTTAGCCGTTCTAATCATTTTATTCCTCGCAAAAACTGTTCGAAAGGTAAGAAAAAACTTGTAGTTTCACCGAATCCTAAAATTTTTCCAACATAAAAAGACTGCTTACACAATGAATGCATCTCTCCTACAAAACCAAGCTATATGGTCATACTTTCTTGCTAAATTTCGCAGATAGTTGATTCAATTACAAATTTCGACGATCCTACTATTTACGCGAAATATTTTAGGCCTTCATAAACATTTTTCGACGTCGACTTCAAAAAGATGAGACTACAGATTCTTCACGGCAAATCTACTATTCAGCTCGGCCTCTGAGCGAGGTCGAAACGCCCAAAATTATATAATTTTGCTATTTGTTGTATTTTGTAATGATGATTTATCAGTCTTACGTTTCGGGTGACTTCTTACTTAACGCATATTTATTTTTCGCATTTATAAAATGGCTTATACTTTGGGTTTCGTTGATTTTGAACAGAAACAAATAGAGATGGTGCCATATAAACAAAATGTAAAATATTGGTTTCATCTTCAAAAAAAATCAACGAATAATAATTGCCAAATATTGCTGAATCGAAATGTATTTTACCGATCGAAAGTTTGATCTTCGTGGTTCAACAATTCATGTTTGATCTGATCTCATTTTGTGCATTGTTCCAATAAATGATTATGATAACAAATCAGTGATGATGTAATTCTGTTTTCAGAGATTATCCCCATTTGTTGCTGTCTTTTTCTCTCTCTTCCTCTCTCCTTCTCCCTCTCTTCCTCTATCTGTTTGCCTATTTGGGTTTTCTTCGTGACTGCAAGCTCCCTAGCTCTAGCCCTGTCTCCCTTCCCCTTCTCTCTGTACGAGAGCAGTCCTAGCCTCAAGGCTTTCCTTTATTTTTTCTCTCTTCGTCGTATTTTCTCACACTATTTCACCATACGACCAATGTAAAATGCTTGCATCAGATGTTCAAATTCAGATCAAATAGCCTGTAGAGCAGCAACGATTTGCGATTTGCGATTTGAACCTCCCAGAAATTGATTTTGGAAAAATGAACGATTTTTACGATAGAAAAGAAGCGATTTACTTATTGTTGTTGGATTTAGAAATTTATGAGCTTTCGTAAATTTTTTAAGCGCTGAATAACCCCACGAATGTTTCGAATTCAGATTCCGAATATAGAAAACTCAATAGTTTCATTTTCGATTACCAAAATTTGTACAATTTTTATTTCCAATATGTTTCAATATGTGATAAGTTAAATAATTATCTGAAATTCTGACGTCATATATTTTTCGATGAAGATCACCTCTTTCCTTCAACTTTGCTCACTTCTGCAATTTTATCAGTGAGCGTTCAGTAGAGCTACTGTATCTGCAAAGAGCTCGCATCAGCGTCTGCAAAATTCTAGATAAGTCGATGATTCAAAGTTGCCTCTCCTTCTCTTTTTCTCTCTGATTCTCCTTTTATCACATGCTCCCTCGTCCACTTCCCTTATACAGTCAACAAATAAAAAGCGGTGAGCTTCTTATGCTTTTGGTCAATCGTCCTTCCGT
>LIAE01007485.1:82371-108540 GCA_002287525.1 Diploscapter pachys
CGTACTTTCTATCTCGAAATTATTTGTTTAGAGAAAATTTTTATACTCATCACAGTTTTGCGTAATAATATAAAAATTTCTACGATTTCTAGTGGAAATAAGTTTACCTTTCATTAGCTGCACTCGTACACTTCTGCTCCCAAATACCTTGATTACCTTCCGTACTCGGACATGAAATAGTGTCCAGAAGATATCAAATTTCAACATTTCCGTTTTGACCATGAACACCCTTGCAAGATGTAGTGAGAACATGAGCAAAAACAAGGATATTGTCCTCGCGAATGCATGAGCCATTCCAGCTTTTCCCTCCCTTTGCGACCACTCATGTCTCAATCTTAAAATCAGGCTGCTTCCAGGTTTATTTATAGCCTCTCTTGTTGTTCCCTTTCTGACCTCACACAAACCCCATACAGGACATCGATTTCGAGCACTTCCGTTGCTGATCTTCATTTGTGAGCAGAACAATAATTGTTGATTTAGAGAATGACGATATTCACAAAATCTGATACGATAGATGAAAAGAAGGATATCGAAACTGGAAAAGAGATTCCGAAGGTGAGCTTTATCAAACCGATTTTTGGAATGATCCTAAATCTAACATTTCCCTAAATTGACGTAACTTGGTGCATCGGTGAATGTTTTTCTCCTATTTTAGAAAAAAATTACTTCAGTCGCACTAATTTACGTCAATTTTAAGGTGATTGTTTCTCAGACTTCGAATCAGCCGACAGCAGATGCAGGAGAGGACGGCAAGAAGCACGAGGAAGGGAAAATAAGCAATTTCGGATGGATCCCCATGGAAGGAGGAAATTTTGACAGGTATTTTTTCTATAATTTAAAATGAATAGTTTTCGTGCACAATTTCGTTAGGTACAAATTATAGAATTTTCATTTTATCAAAAATGATGAACGAGTTTCTCTCTTATGACAGCTCCAACAAACTTTCGAATAATACCATTTTCATAGATCCTCACATTTGCATTTGAACTGTAAACACCTGTGTCCATGTGTTCATCTCACATCCACAATGTCGCGTGCCCCTACAATAATACACCACAAAACGAAAGTGACTTTGCTAAAGAAAACAAGCGAAACAACACAGAACAAAGATGCAGAGAAAAAGTTACGAGAAAGGTAAAAAGCGAAAGAAAAAGAAGCGAAGCGAAGAGAAGAGAAGAAAGACAAATACAAATACAAATACCTGAGTGAACTCACAATAAGAGCTCCATTTAGAAGAGGAGATGAATGCAAAGAAATATCCGAAATAAATTTCGACTTCAGAAATGACGATTTTATGAAAACTTAAAAATATGAGAATTTTCAGACCTAAGGAAAAGCGAAGTTCATCATTCGGTCCTCTATCGATAATTCGACTGTCGCCATCGCCTCTGGCTAGGACTCCTTCCCCATCGCCTGAATACGATAATGCTGAGAATGAACGAAGGTTTTTGAGAAAGACTCAACTTTTTGATAACTTGCAACGAGGATAATATGAATGTGGGACTTTAGTGAAAGAGAGGATAAGTTTGCACGATGAGCGAACTTGAACGTTGCCAGAAAGTTATATCTTTCCTAATTGGTCGAAATAAATATGTATAAATAACGCGATAAAGTAATATTATCGTTTCAGATTCCGTCGTTTCACGAAGTTCACCTTGATATTTTGCCTGATTATGGGAGTCGGGATCGCCATTTCCTTCTTCTTCTACCAGCGCGGACTCATCGAGTACGTGGCATTCCCCTGTCCGTTTCTGTGTCATTTCATCTCTCAATTCCGGTTTCATGTCTGAGCGCTAAAACGCAAATGTCACGTTGACAGTCGGCGTTTGCTCGGACAGCACTTTTTCTGTTGCGTCAAAATAATAATGATATGAAGAAGAAAATGAACCGGAAACGTTTTAGAATTTTGGACATTATTGAGCTGGGAATGTTGAAATTCGAATTTCAAGTGATTTTGTTCTCACGAGAAAATATCTTTTTTCACTCATAATGTCAATTCTAAGTTTAGTGCAACTATATTTTGAATGACAGGGAAAGTGGATATTTTTTTTTCGAAATTTCTCCCTGAATTACCGAGATATTTCAGATCAGCATATCGTCGTGGTCTTTACCACGGTCTGAATGCCGTTGCCTTCAACAACAAAGGAGTCGCAGAACGACTTGAACAGCAGGTCGAGGTCGATCCGAATGAAGCCTACGAGAAGATCGATGTGCCTCGATTCGGCTCTAATCGACCTGCCATTTTCTTGCATGACTTCAAACAGGTAATAGCTAGTTTGAACGTCCCTATTAAATTCATTAAATCTATTAATTTAATCACTTTGATGTGGAGAAAATATTTCGTTGAAAATTTTGAAGAAAATCTTAATTTACTATATAGTTTAAACGTGGCTCTTTAACTTGCAGTATTGAAACCCAGATTCAAGAAAATAGAATAGCTGTGAGAAGTAAAAGCTTCAGAACTTCACCGCTATTGTCGATGTGATGGGCAAGCGATGCTTCGTCAAACAACTCGATCGAAATGCCGTCGCGCCACCGAGAAACTTCATCGACATGTTGAAAGGATTCAATGTAAACTTGATTATCATGGAAACACGAAAAGAGTGACTGATATTTCAGAGAAACGGTCCATTGGCAGTAGCCCCTCGGGTTGTTAGAGAGACATTCAGAGTTGGTCAGCCTCTATCTCAGGAAGAAGTGAGATATTATTCAGGGTTAATCGAACGGACTAAAATAGCCAAACATCACAAATATGCAAAATATACATAACTTAGTCTTGAAAATGTCGTCAAAATCATTCATTGAGCCATTGGTAATATCTTCAAATTAACTATTAACGATGAACTAATGCCTTTGTCTAATAATTGATGCCATCTATTTTATTCCACTTGATCGAACATCTTTAATCAAGAAATGTCATTTTATTTTTTTTTAAATCTAAAATTGCAGGTCGATGGACTTCAAAGTTTCATGATCTCGCGCCACTGTTCTTACCGACCAACTTACATGCTGAAGAAGACGAGTCAAGCAGCCGAGGAAATGAGGCGAAACAAAAGAGGTCATTTTTACAACTCCTAGCAATTATGCTGTTGTTTCATTTCCAAATGCTGGGTTATTTAGAAATTCTGGACGACACAATGGAAACGCTGGAATTTGCCGCGAATGGTGGAGACGGAGTGGAAATCGACGTCGTCACATTCTGAAGTCAGCCGAACTGACGACCAAAATCATCAAATTCGAGCGATCTTTCCACTTTTCTAGTTTACGAGAGGGCTTTCATCTGACAATTGTGATACGATATCTGTGAGGCAAACGAGTGAATTTCTCGAATCTTTCATCATCTCTTTCAATTTCTATCTCGGATTTTGTATTCTCGAAAGATAATCTTATCCCCGTGAAGCGAAAATATATTTTTTTAAAATTATTATTGTTTGTAAATACCATGATTTTCCTCAACTCTTGGGCTTGTAATCACTAGGTGATATATCTAAAGACTAATTTATTGCAATAAATATTGAATGAATCGGAAGATTTAGCCTAACGTCTTATAATGTTTTTGAATTGAGAGGAGGTAAGAGTGGCATTGAAGCGATTAGATTAGGGGATTTGAAGGGGGGGAGGCAGAGTGGAAGGGGGGAAGGCTGTATATGGCAGTGCTCAGGCAGAGCTGCTTTATCCATTGAAAGCTGAAAGCTCTGAATGCTGAAGGACTGAAAGAGTCGTTGAGAGTGAATATTTGAGGGCGCACTGCAAATGCAGAAGGCAGAGGCAGAATGCACCTGAAGGGAATCAATACTTTTCGAGGTGTGACAAGAGAAAGCTCAATGCAGAAAAAGCAATGGATTTGCACCTGTTGCTCGATTTCCTGCTTTTCTGCTCCATCTCGACTTGTTGCCATCTGCCGCATATTCCATCATATCTCCCTTCCAGTTTTCCCCCAGGCAAAGATTTAGATTATCTGATTATCGACCTACCTCGCTTTCTCGTTTTTTCTATCTCTATTCTTCAGATTTTAAAGTTATTTCCGTTCCTTTCTGAATTTTAAATATGATTTATCTAAATTTTATTGACGTTCAAGTTAAAAATTGTCAAAATTCTCCCCGGATTAATTTTGTTGAACAAAACATTCAGAATGGATGATGATTATGATATAGCCCGAGGCGTTGTTTCATGGTTTCATGCAGTCTTCTTCATTTCAGCCTCATCCTGCATCCACTCTCACGCTTCCGTAACTTGCCGAGTCCCCCATCCTCTCATTCACTCGCCAGCCCCCTTCCTCTATCCTCTCTTCCTCTCTTCATTCCTCATTTCTCCATTTGCATTGTCTCTACTTCTCGTATTACTTTATGTTCGATTTTCATAGAGCATCGAGCTTTATCCGCTTGGATTAAATTTACATTGCTAAAATTGATTTTTTCAGGAAATTTCGGAGATAGTATGTGACGAAGATGATGACGGTTTGAAGAGGGAAGAAGAAAGTAAGATGGGGACAGTCATCTCGCAATTAGGATTCAATCAGCCGTTCATTTTCGCACTAGCTGGGTGAGTCAAATACGAATTTATTTTTCTAAATCCTGCATTACATTTTGAAATTCAATATCCACTAAATTTTCTCAAAAACCTGATGGTTTTCATAATGTGATTGAACAAAGTAGTTATCGCCATAGAAACAATTAGATTCGAAATAAGCATCCCGATCAAATTAACAATGCAGATAAATCTAGTTTGTGCAAACTATTTTCGTTTCAAGTTTGATATTATTTCAACAATCAATTAAAAATGTATAATTCATCCAGTTCATTATACCAACCAACTAAATTTTATCTCTAATTGTTAAGTGTCGCTTTTTCAGAATAGTGATAATGCTGGGCCTGACAGTTTATGCAGTCAGTAGCGATACGGATCAGATGCCTACTGGATATTATGACCGAACTAGTGTGGTAAGCTATCAAATTTTATCGTTACCCGATGACGGTATTTCATTATGCTCGGGTCTATGAACAGTTGATCTCACACGTTACGAATTTCTTCGGAAAGATTTAAGGAAGCTTACATTATCAAAAGTGATTATAGACCGCGACGCTAAATAAATCGAATGAAAATCAAAATTCTACAGACTTTTTTCATTATTTATGATTTTTTGTTTCAATTTCAGCCCCAAATACGAATAGGTCCATCCGATCCTCAACCACGAAAAGTCGTTTGATCTTATTTTCGCTATCACATATTTTGTACAAAGATTATTTATTTCAATAAAAGTTTTAAGCTCTTACTCCACATATCAGGAATTAGGACAATTGATTATGTAGAAGTTCGTTGGAATCTCAAAATTGGGTAATTAAACCTTTACAATTAATGTACAGAAGGAAATAAGAAAAATCGATAGGCTCAGGGCTTCGGACGATAGTCTGGCTGTAATCCCTGATCATGTGAAGAGGGGTTGACAGACGAGATAGTGAGGAAGGAGATGAGAAAGTTTGTCTCGTCCTTTAGAGAATAGAAAAAGCTAGCTTGCTCATCTTACCAGCTTCGACCTACAAACTAAATCTGAACAAGTCGATTTATCGACACATGCATAACATCTTTACTTTGACATAAACCCTTATCTATCGAGCAATAATCAATAATGTCAGCCTGGTATCAGTTCATAATTGATTGACTGGTCCAAATCAGGCATATTGAAGCTCAAAGTAAATGGTTTTGATTTGTTATTTTAAAAAATCTTGCATAATTTAGCCTGGATAGTCGGATTTAAAATGGCAATTCGAATAGCTCTTGATAATAATCCAGCATGGTTCACTTGCTGCGGTAAGACACACTGTAAGGTGAGCTGCTATACGATTTTCTCTCGATTTTCACAATTATAAATTACAATCTTAATGCAGATAGCTCTGATTTATATCACGATTGGATTGATCTTCATCGAAATATTTGAAGCAATCGCGTACATTTCTATAGTAAAATCGCAAAATGTTTCAGCAGGAGGAATTCTTGCAGAAGTTAGCATAAAATACAGTTACTAAATATTTTTCCTTACAATATTAGGCTTATGAGCTATTTATACTGTTTACTTTGGTGGTTTCTTTGTGGAAAGAGAATCGATATTGTCTATTACCTTTCATTTTAAACACGGTAAGTTTTATCTCGTTCAGGGATGCGTGCGGTTCAGAAAAATTCGGAACCAATTCGGAAGGAACCCCGTCGGATCTCTCGAACCAAAGCGAGAAATACTATTGAAAATCTATAATTGAGCCGAACCGAACTGGCCAATTTTTCAAAAGGGTCGAACCCCTAACCGCGAACATCGCTGATCCCATTCTTTAAATATTATACGATAATTCGTTCAGTTTACAATAATCGTCCTGATTCTGATGACATTTGCACAGATTGTGTTCGCCATATTTTTCCCTTATTCGGATCATGCGAATATTCTACTCGATCCGAGAAATGACAGTTTCTGGAAACGTGAAGGACAATGTATAATTTGGTGCAATAGATAAATTTCACCATTTGCATGGTTTCAGTACTTTATGCCTTCATAATTGTTGGGTTACTTGCCCTGCTCTTCACTTGGATTCTGCAGGTCAGTCTCAATTGCTACCAATACTTCGCGAGTAGAGCTGCCGAGAAGCAAATGAAGAATTCGAGACCGGTAATAATTTGTTCAAAAATATTTTTACGTCATCGAGATGAAAGAACAAGAAACTTGATAGGGACCAATTAATAGATATTCAGAAATTTCACAATGTAGTAGCGTGAATGTGTCCCAATTTTCATTCGAAAATATCATAATTTTGCATAAAGTTTGTGTTTCTATGAATTTTCACTTCTATAAGAGTTTGTGGCATTTACAAATAAAGTCACGACATATTCATATTGCAACGTGCTATATTCTGAGTTTCCTAATTATATGTAAATTTCAGCCTCTTCCACTTGTTTTACCGCAAAATCAAACAACTGCAACTACTGGTGAACCGGGAAAGAATAAAAATGAAACTTCAGTTCCAGCAAATGGGAAACCGAACGGCAACAGTTCATCATCGTCAAATCCACAATCCTTCAGAAATCCAAACTTCAGCTGGAGTGACGACGAAGAGGAAGTTTTTCCACCGAAGAAGCAAAGCGGAGAGCCAGCTATTGTTTAATCCATCAAATTTATTGCACAAGTTGTACTAGATTTTTGATAGTTGCTTTGCCTCATCATATTAGCCAATAAAATGATATTGATAAAATAACAAATATTCTCGAAAATATGTTCTTCATTACTATGTTTACTTGCATGTGTGACACTTAAATTCAGACGTAAGTTCTTATCTTTGCTCGATCAATACGCGAGCATTTATTTCATCATCTACTCGGTTCAAAATTTCAAATAAAGCCATTCTAGACCCATAAATAATGACTTTATATGGGTTTTGATGCTATTTTATACCTTCTAAAGTTTGTACAATTTAGATTGAGCCATGGTGACTCAAATGACTTTGGATAATAGTAATCCGCGATGGTTCACTTGCGGTGGTAAAGCGCATTGCAAAGTACGTGAATAATCATTACTTTATCAATAATAATTATATAACCTAAATTTACGATATAAATTTAGGTTGCTCTAATTTACATCGCATCTGTAATGTTCGTTCTTGAAATAATTGAGGCTATTGCGTACATTATGGTTGATAAGTTACCTGATATCTCAATTCAAGGGATTTTAGTCGAGGTCAGCGATTATTTTATTGCACAGTGCGGTTATTCATATTTTACACCTATTTTTAAAAAAATAAAACAATTCTTTCTGATAAGCATTTTATTCGAGAAAATAGGTGAAAATATAAAAGACCATCCTCTAATTTAAGAATTAACAAAATGGAATTAAAAATGTAAAACATATGGATTATTTCTTATTGAATGAAAAACCTTAAATTCCATTATTCGTATGCATTTATTTCGTTTATTCAGCAAAAATTTAGGGCTATCAATTGTTCATACTATTCTCATTAATCATTGGTTTAATTAAAGAAAATCGACATTGTCTAATTCCGTTCATACTTCATTTAGTAAGAAAAAATATGAATTTCATCAAAAACAAGCAGTGTAATTTATAGATCATATCAAACGTGATACTCTTTTTAATTATGGGCGTACTATTACCTGCAATAGTATTGCCATATTCGGATAATGCTAGTCTATTTGTTGAAAATCCAAAATTAGATAGCTTTTGGTTTCGTGAACTCCAATGTATGATTACAGGGAAATAGTAAATCGTAAAAGACAATTTACAAATTCTAGTAATATTCGGCTTTATTGTTATGGGTCTATTTACGCTTTTATTTACCTGGATTCTGCAAGTCTGCTTCAGATGCTATCAATATTTTGCGAGTCAAGCTGCCAAGAAGGCGATGAAAAATTCGAGACCGGTAATAGTTTTTTTTAAAAATATAGATGTATTTATTGATAATTTAAAAAATAGCTCGATTATTCATATTATATAAAATTTTAGCCACTCCCACTCGTCATGCTAGATCATCAGACAAGTGACAACCTGACTAATAGACAAGAAAGTAGTGACAACGATAATCCTCCGCGGGGAAGCGATCAGATAAGAGTTATTGTTGCTGAAAATTCAAAGCTTTCCTCGTTTGGAAATCACAATTGTGATTGGTCTGATGATGAACAGCTGGTATTTCCACCGAAAAATCAAGGAAATGGATCCAATATTTATTAATGTAAACATAATCCTTGTTAAATAATAATTTATCCATAATAAAACATTTTATCCCTCAAAATTCAAATAAATATCCACCCTTGTATGTTACATCATGGCACGTAATCTCTCAAAAAACTCATTATATCGGATAAACTAAGCAGTATTTCCATTTAAACCCCAATTAGTAACACAAAATGTGTCGCTTCATAATCCGAAACGGGTACATGCATTTTATAGAGTTCGTCAGATGTATCTAGTTGAAATTCTATGATCATATTAATCCAATAATTGAGATGATTCTGAGTGTTTCAAATAAAATAATATACAATTATTATTGACTAGTGATTATGAGTCTGCACGGGGATTATTTTCATACTTGGAATATTGGTTGCACAGCTATTTGAAGCATTGAATATCACAATATGTACCAAAGCGACTAAAAGCATCTAAGAATAATAAATTTAAAAAATAAAAAAAATAAAACATAAATGAGAAAAACTTTAAAAAATGAAAATAAACAATGAGCAAAGCGAAAAATAATGGCTAAGAAATCACGGGAAGATGCGCTGAGAAATGACATGGCAGAAATGGTCGGAAACTAACATAGATACTTGACCGAGTTTAAGCTTGAATAGAATCTAGCTGTAGATCATAGGCCTGTTTGAAATTTTCTATGTCAGCATTTATCATGACCACTCTGGCAGAAGAAAGCGGCTCTTTAACGTTGTTCATGAAGTAGACTATCCAAGAAATTAACGGGGATATACAATCACGAGCCTGAAATATTATATATATTTGCAGAATAATTCATTCATAGTTCAGGTGACTTAAGTTATTTCCAATGACCTCATTTATTTCACACCCACTTTCTGAAGAGGGAGTAGGGGAGGAAGGTAGAGGAAAAGAAAAAAGTGAATATGAATGTGGAATACAAAAGGTCATTTTCAGTGAAGTAATAATTTCAAAGAAATACAATTTGAAATTAAGAATAGGTAATAAATTTGCAGAAAAAGCCTTACCTTGTTCAGAGTTTCGTTGTACATCTTTTCAAGTGTTGACTCAAGGCACTTGCCCACAAAGATCTGTAGCATTTCTGTTCGAATTGTATTTGCAAGCATTTCAGGTTCGTTCTTCTTTTTTTCGCGACTTTTCCGAGCCGCGATACGGTTCGCTTCTTTTTTACGCTAAATTGCTCGATTTTACAAGTATATTAAATTTATTCTAACCTCTTCCGCTGTACCACTATACTTCTGATTCTTCTTCCTTTCATTTCCTGCATGAGAAGATGCGAGAGAATCGTCGTTGGCTACCGAGTTAGTTTTCTCGATTCCATCCTTATCCTTTTCCAGATTCAGGTTCTCTGACTGTTGTTGAGGATTGATAACGTTGTTTGCCGCTTTCTCGCTCAATGTGAATGTGGGAACCCATTGGAGTAATTGCTTCAAATCTTGCTTGTCGAAATCCGTAAAGAAGCTAGTCTCTTTCAAGGGCATATCCTTTAAATTCAGCACAATCCAATATGCCCTATCACGATGTGCCTTGAACTGAAATTGCTTATTTATTCCTCGAATCAATGAAATTATTATTATTTAAGAAAGTAATTCTTTTTAAAACAAATATTAAATGGAAGTAGACAAGCAACTTTTTTAGCATGAGAAGAATAATTAATAATTTTAGAGTTTTCATGCGATCACATACTTGGTCTAATAGCTTTCTTCTCTTAGTACGATAGATTTTATGGTTTGCGAGGATGGCTTTATGCTCCTGAAATAATAAAATATATTATGTAACCATAGAAAATAAACCAAACATTTTATAATATGTAAAATATCTATTATTGATTGGAAAAACGTCGATATTCAAAAATTGCACTGTTCGTCCCGTTTCTCTTCTACGCGATTCATTATTTCGTCCCAAATTCGAATTCTTATTATCCCATGAATATCAACTTCCTTGTTAATCAACGATAAAATGTATTCAATTATCTGATACTTCTTACAGAAAAATATTACTCACCAATTGTTTTTTCGAGAGAAAATCCTTGAGGTTCTCTTTGTATTTTTTCCAGCGGATTTCAAAATTAGATCTGTTCTCACACTTAGCCTTCTTCCTTTCCTGATCCGTCTAAAATTTACATTAATAATACAATTTTATGGAATTAAAAATTAATTTTGAATTACCGCTCTTGAATTTCTTTTCTTTCGTTCCGTTCCATTCGTTCCAACATATCCCGGAAAACAGGCTTCGTAAATTTGTCTCTTGATTGGATCAGGCTCATCTTCTAGTTTTGGAATACGGCGACCTGCAAATATTCGAATCTAATTAAGCAAGACATTATTACGAGTGATGCTTAATGAAAAACCAGAGTAGGAAATATAATTTGTTCATGTGAAATTTTCATAAAAAATGATATAATCCATTGAAAATATGACATTGTGAGCTCGCTATTTTCATTTCTTAATTTAATCGCAAAATATAAAGCATATCAATTATGCTCATTTACTTTAGTGTTAATATTACGTCTCGTTATTATAGATCTTTAATAAGTTCATTTCAATAAATATTCTAAAGATTATACAAAATGGCAGTTAACTTACACCCCCTTGGGTCCTTCGGCTCCTCATCGATGGATTCCGTACTGGAGCTCTGAGCTGCCATCTGAGCCCTGTTCTGAGATTGAGTTCCAGTGAAATAATCGATCGTTGAGTTTGCCCGAACGGGATTAGGCTGAGCTGCATTTGGGTTGACGTAGCCCGTGTTCATTGTCTGACGAGAAGGGTCGAGCGCTATGTTAGTCTGGTTCCTCATGCTCTCGTCATAGTCATTGGAGTAGAATGGACCTGAAAAGAAAAATAGATGTTAAATTTAATCTGAATTCGAGAAATGTATCAATTAAAACTTCTAAACTGAAAATTTCAAGCAAAAATAATGACCATAGAAAAATTTTAATGGTTGTCACAAACCTAACTCCTCCATCTCCGTTCGATATTCGGATACTTGGTAACTCCCATCTGGTGGACGGCCCTCCATGAGGGCTATTTGCTAAGAAATTGAAGCTGAAAACTTTAATATTGGAAGGTAATGAACTGAATATTCGAATTTTCAATTTTTATATTCAAGCCATGAAATATTTTTCTTTTTGTCTCTTAAAATAACGTACTATTTCTACTTATATAAGTTCGTCATGATGATGAACTTTATATTTTTTTTCTTTTCGTCTCTTAAAAAGCGTACTATTTCTATAAGGTTTGTCAAAAATCTGTTTTATGACAGACTTCGAGAGTAACAGAATGATTTCACGGAATGCAACTCTGCTCGTCTGACCTCAGCCTCTTCCTCTCGCGTGTCTAACCGCATGTCTTTCACTATTTCTCTTCCCTTCTTTTTTCTGCATTTTGAAAATTTTCGGAAGGCAGAGAAAGAAGAAATAGTGAATAGCGCGTGGTTGAACACGCGAGAGGGAGACTAGAGTTAGACAAGCAGAACTCCATTCCGTTACACCCTTGACGGACCTTATAATTTTTCTTTTCATTTCTTCAATATGAACGCTATTTCAACCGCGAAATTTCATCAGAAACTGAAGCTCAGCCAAATTGACAAATTTCTACGATAAATAGCAAATATCACAAAAGATTTTTAAAAATTTATGAAGACGATTTTAAACGATAAAGTGATAGGAAGGCAGAAAGTTGTAAATATAATTAAATAAAACCTAAACTTGATACATTTTTAATCTTGTATATTTTTGAGAATTTATTTTATCATTATTTGTCCAAAAATAAGAAAATAACAAGGAAATAATTAAAAATTAGTCGAAAAATCTATTTTATTTCGAAATGGGTTTGCTTTTTGAAATTCTGCAATACGATCGCACACTTATTGTATTGCAATATGTGCCAAAAGTTTGGAAACACAAAGAAATGCTTGTGAAAAATATAACACTTGTATCATTCAGTTACGAATAACCTGATATATTCTTTCAGCCTTCGGAAATTTGGTACCTAATAATTTCTACTCTGGTACTTTTCCATTTGTATAAAATATGTTGATGCTATAATTTTTAAAGATAAAGCTAGAATTGTCAGAATGGCAAAATTAGAGTTCGAATTATGCGTTAGAAATTTTCGATCATTCTTTCCAAACCATCTAGTCGGGTTCCTTATCGATAGTCATGGAAAATTGTTCTTGTATGATATACTATGGATTTCTTCCTCAAATTTTATAGTTGGAAACTTGTCCTAAACCCCTCAAAGCGTGAAATCTGCAAATCAAAACGCCGATACCTCGAAAATGAAAGAATCTCCAAAAATCTTCATATCAGGCTCTGAAAGTACTATATCGATTTGCCTACCACGTGTTCACCGTTTTACACCAAACGTTAGCACAACCTGTTTGAAAAAAATTCCTCGTATAAAAAATTGGCGAGAAATTGACTAAGCTTTGTCGCGAAATGCAACAGCCATCATGCATGAAAGTTGAATAATGAAATCTTGTATTGAAGCTGCGCAAAAATTGACAACTATGTGAATGATATAGTTTAAATTCTGTATCTTATCGAAATGTTGTGAGAACTGACTGGCTGAATAAAACGGGAAGCGACTGCAGAAAAAATACGTCGCACAAAAATGGACATAACTTTTCGTCAACTGAACTATTTTCAGAGGTCTAAAGAGCATTCTGCTCCGATAAATATCGCCGATCATGCTGATATAAAATCTTCCTATTATTATTAATTTCAAAAATTCATTTGGCCCCTCTAGATAAAGTATTTTAGCCCTAGCTTATCAAAATTATAAATGTTTCATTTCGTGTAAAACACATTTTAATAAAGTTATTTATTGATATATTGCTACTATTGTGGATAGACAGGTCAAAATAAAACTCAAATAATTGCACAAATAAAATGTTCACTCAATTATAACTCAAATGACAGATAAGATAAAGCATAGATGCGATAAGCGAAAATAATACATGTATTTGAATCACCAATGTACAAGTGCAATATAAAAATTCGGGACAGAATAAGCCATTTAAATAAATTGCAAAATATGAGTGAAGCCAATGTGGCTTTAATAGACTTACGAATTAGCACTGAGAATTTTTGAATTACAGAAAGAATGACGATTAACGGTGCTACATCGAGGCGTATTTCATAAAATATATTCTGTATTACATAAATGAACCGAGATGAGGATCGATATGAGGGGTAGGTTGACTTGCGTCTAATTACTATGACTATTAAATACAATACTAACTAGAGATAGATTTTCTGAAGCTATAACCAAAAAAGCAAAAAAAAAAATTCAACGAAACAGATTAAATAAGCGTGGATGTGCAAGGTTTGACATCGTAAGTCTGCCGAATTTCCTCGATGTCAATGACGATTTGATCGCGACGAGCGACGTGAATTTGCTGAGTTAGACTGCCGAGCAGGTAATGCACCCAGTCACACAGGGGCAGAATGCAGTCTTGAGCCTAAATTTTTAAAATTATTTTCGTATTCCTCTCGAATATTCGAATTAAAACATAAATCTTCATCTTTTGTTAATTTATTTTCCAACTAATTTACCTTCTTCAACTTCCCATTATAGACTTGTGCGAGAACGACTTCCAAATCCTTGATCTCAGCAATTTCGCTCCATTTCTCCCTGATCTGTGCCTCGAGGCTAGCGATAGTGTTCTTCTCCTTGTTCCTGCATTTGGCCGATGCACGTCTGTTGGAGTCCTTCCTGCGATCCTCCTTCGACAGCCCTTTATTGGCCTTCTTGCTTTCGTTCGGATATGAGCCGATCTCACTGTATTCATCATTGTTGTCTGCTTGCGAACTGCTGGGTGACTGAAATTATTTCATTATTTTTTTTATTAATGATCTGATTTAAGTTTATTTTTAATAGTTGTATGTAAATTCGAATAAAGCTAGTTTGGTAGGGAAAGATTTCTTTCTGATATTTTTTCGGATGCAACTACTTTTAAATTTATCCAATTTATTTACCTCCGAATCGTGTTTATCTTCCATCGCAATGTCATTGTTGCCTCTCTGTGCGTCAGTCAGATTGTAATTCTCGAGTTTCTTTTCTTTGTCCTCAGTATACGTTGCATCGCCGTACATGTCGAAAGGGATCTGCATGTCTTCGAGAGTGCAGTAGCTGCTGAACTGCATGTGCTGGTCGAGTCTGTTGCCAGCGTCCTCGTTCAAGTGGCAGTAGTCGGCCAATTCATTTACGAAATTCATCGCCTTCGTTCGGTTCTTGCGGAACTGAAATAACTCAATTATATCTTGCTCAACGCTTGGATAAAATGATTTTCCTACGTTGATTTCAAGCTGATGCTCCATAGCAGTGAAGTCGCTGCATCGTTTGTGGATTGCGCTGTATTCACTAGTCTTATCGTTGCACAGATCTTCCAAGTTTTGGATGTGCTCCTTGTTGCGTTTGCGGAATCTTTCCGAGTTGGTCAGAGCATTCTTCTTCTTTTGTTCCATTTGCTGAAAATAAAAAAGTAAGTCGTGCTGATACGCATATATATTGTACCAGGTCTTTATCCTTGAGATTGACTCTCTGCTTTCTCTTCTCAACATAGGGTCTGCACTTGGCGATCGCTTGTGCAAGAGGATCCTTGAGCTCTTTCACCTTTGCTACTCGACGAGCTAAATTTACGAAAATCATAATTTCATATTTCTCTTCATAGAGTCATTTGATTTTATATGTCTACTTCTTATCAACGACCGAAAAAATCTAGCTGAACTGATAAAGACTAACTGAGTCATCATCAGACTGTATTGGTGTTATCGTGACAATTTTAGTATTTCCGAAAGAAGGGACCGTATTCAGAAAATATAAAGCTCTATTTGAGCATTATATTTTGTTCGTGTGAAAAGCCAAATGTGTTTATAGGTATTTGTAATTTCGAGGGAGTAAACTTTATAACCGGATTAATTTTAATTAGTTTGTCATTATTACCTCCTCCGCGGCTTTTCTTGGGTTTTGTGCCATTCGGTCCGGACATTTGGTCGATGTTAAGGATTCCAGAAGGAGTGGAAGTAGCAGTGGTTCGGCTGCTGTCACTGCTGTCCTCGCTCTTCACGATCTCTTCCTGACTGTATTCGTTGTATGAAGACGGACTGGGAACGTTCAGATTCATCGTGTAGTTCGTTTTCGGTTCTTCAGGCGGACGATATAAGCGAGTTTGTAGATTTACCTTCTTCACCGTGTCCATGTCGTAGTATTGGTTGTCTAAAATATAAACTATTTTACAGGTAAAGAAAACTTTGACAATTTAAGGATTTACTATTACATCGCTAATTGTCTCACTAAAATAGAAGTAAAAAGGTACGAGAATTGAAATATATGAAAAATCGATTTTTCCCTGGCAAAAGGAGTGGAAGACTTGAAAGAGGAGAAATGACGAATCTTTACTGACGAAAAGAGCGTAGGGAGAGAGGAGAGTGCCGTTTTCAGGCCGAAATATCATTGAAGCTTGAGAGAGAAAGAGTAGCTAGAACAGAGTGGCATATGATAAAGTGGAATCGTTTTTGCTTTAATAAGTTACTGACCTTCATCTTCTATAAGAATTTCGTTGTTGTCGTCGTTGTTAATCGAAATGGCCTCGATATCGACGACGATTCCCTCATTAGTGCATTCGATTATGTTAAACTGAAATCATAAAATTCAGATTTTTCCTTCAAAATTTGTCAATTACGTTATCAGGCGACTCTACAATGCTGCATTCAAGTGTTTCCTCCATATTATAGTAAGAAGTTTCCATTGTTTTCACAATATTAATTGATTCAGTTCACCTGCAAGTCACAAACTAATACTCTTCCCACGAAACTCATTTTATTTTAGCGCGAAAAATTGATAACGATTATACAACGCGATGAGAGAAACTTGCCAATTTCCAATGTGAAAATGTGACTAAAGTTTGGTTTAGATTCGAAGTAGATGGCAATAAATCGTGAGGAATAAAGAAAAAGAAAATTGCGAAACTGATATGAGCAGAGAAACTATAAACATTGAAAGGGAAAGAGAAATGGATGGGTTTAACAGTGGAGGGGGAAAATGTTTCTGCTGACTCACAGCAAAGCAAAGTGGAAACAGATTTAAGAATTGGTGAAAAATGATTTTATTTTGGAAGATCCTAGCAGATATGATATTTCGAAGAAGTTAGTTTGAAGCAGAATAGTTTATCTGATAAAATTTCGCAACTTTTCAGAATTTTGATGAAGATCACATCCGTTGAATTTCGAGGAAGCATTTCTCTTATTTTAACTCTTTATCTAAATTTCTTTTGAACAGTTTTTGAAAATAATTATCAAAAAATATTCCAAGTCTAGAATTTCACTTCAAAAAACTCATTAGCTTACTCTTCACACCAAAGCTGGGTAAATGTTGCAGAATTAGGCAGTGAAACATTAGAAATCATAGCAGATGGAAAAGCTGCATAATGATGATGAAGGTCTGTGTCCACGAAGGCTAGAATTCTCACTACTGGCAAATTCTATGTCGATTCGAAAACCATTCGTTTGTGTGAGTGATTTCAGCCGGGCGCTTAAAAACGCTTCGCAAAGCCCCTCCTCCTCTCTAATATTCGTCAGCCTTTCGAATGTTAGCCAGTCGTAATGACTATGGTAGGGGAAAAGAGAGAGATAAATCTACCATTTCCCTTCCTTTTTCTATATTTTGCACAACGTTTGATAAGAGAAATAATGACGAGAGAAAACTATTTTCAAACTCTTTCACTTCATTTCAACGATAGAATGTTCGATGTTCAGAAGAGTTTATTCAAGTGAAAAATAACTATGAAAGAAGTCTTGGCATTGAAAGGTCATTTCTGTGAAATAGTCAATCAAACTAGAGAATAAGCGAGGTGAGTCAGCGTTTCATTGCCTCGATACAATTCTCTGATATCAATTTGCTGCAGAACTTTCGACGAAACGACCTTTCCGATACTTTGCCCATAAAATTCATCAGCAAGCAATTTTCGGAACTGATAAGTGGCTCCGAAAGCAGATTTTTGAGAAGAAAAGCTGCACTGATAAGCGAATTTGCTGCTTACAAGTAAAAAGCCAGGCAATAAAATGTTCCTAGAGTTAGTAAGCTGCGAGAGTCAGGCAATCAACAGTCGTTTGATTCTCGCTTGACCTTTCCATTCCCGTCCTTGGGTTTGCATTTCCGCTGAATCGCTGACATTTTCTTCCATTTCTCGAGTTGCGATGTGTACTCAGCCAATCGGCGCTGATAATCTGCCAGGTCTGCCTGATATTGGTCTTCCTGTTCACGAAGAACCTAAATGAGTATTTGTTATAAAAAATGTCAGCCTAAATGAATACCTGCATGTAGCGAACGTTAGCCTCATGAGCTCGTCTGAAGTGTTCTTCGCTCAGAGCCTGAAAATTTGATTGAAACAATAATAAAATAATTCTTTGATTCATTGCAACTACCTTAGCGATGCTCTCTGGACTTTCTGGATCATCATTGAGAGGAATGTCTTCAGATTTCTTCTGATGATCACCTGTATCACCAGGATGATGAGACGCAGGTCGATCAGCTTGATGGTCCTTCATAGAATCGATATATGAGCCAGATTGCCGGTCAATAGATTGAACTGATTGACTGATACTGGGATCTCTAAAATAATTTACGATTTTTTTAATCATAATGGCGTGAAATTATTACGATGAAGGTGTGTCATGCTCATGGTGAGTAGTCTTGCTCTCGTATGAACGATAATTCGCCGTAATGTGTCCTATTCGTTTTCTGAAGAAGGAATTTATCGACACAAGTTCAAAAGCTGATGATTACGGATAGTTCCTTGCATTGTCGGGGTTCCGATGACTTTGATAACTGTAGTGAGTTCTATGAAGGGTCTGCCCGTAATTAGGTGAACCTTGTGAGCCTGGGCATCGAAATTCTACGTTTGCAATGCAATAAGTCCATTCGAGAGCATCTGCTGTTCGATTGTATCGTTCTATCGCACAGCTTCCGAGCTTTCTGTCACAATAGCAACCGGAAGTGCTGAATCATCATTTTATTAGTCGATAAATTTGCCATTTTCTAGGAATGATAATGCCCAGTTTTTCTTTAGCGAATCAATAAAACATCTTAGAACAAATTTCTCTGGTTACCTCCAGGTAAATCCTTCAGGTAATCTGCACCAAGCATTCGGCTCTCTCCATTGATAGCAGTCATTGTGTCTGTAGCAGGGTCGAAAGCTAAATGTGGCGCCTTTTATAAAGTCAGCATTGCTAATATTTCACATCATCTCAAGCTTTTGGGCATAAAATTGCTGGATATTGTTGATTCACGAGTGATAAAAGGCTTACTATCCGTCAGTCTGCTGAAATGTGGCTGCATTACAATTCAAGGCTGGATCCGAGACGAAGCCAAGTATGCATTTCGATGTTAGGTTGATTTGCTAAATTATTATTCTATATACTATTAATGATGTATCTACCAATATTTATAAGGTAAGTAAGTAATGCACAGGGGTATTAGGAATTCCGATTCCTATCCCTGGTCGTGGGAAAATTCAATTTCAATTCCAATTCCGTGATTATGAAGTATTTGAATTTCAGTTCCAGTTTCGATATTTTCAATATTAGACTTTTGAACACCCTGATAATGAAGTTTTTTCTAATTGAATCATTGTGGTTAAAGTTCTCAAACACGTGCATCCAGAGAAGCTTACTTCTCTTTTCGGAGGCGAATGATTTCGTTGAGCAATGGAATAATTGAGCAGATTTCCTAGAAAAATGGCTAATAGAAAATACAAATAAGTCAGCATTATTGTGTCATGACTATTGTAGATGTGAACTAGTGAAACTAGAGGATAATGCCTTGGAATTGAGTGACAACTGGAAGACTGGGCACTTTTGTGCTCGCCTTCTTGCCTGCTAGTTTCTTGTCTCGTCCTAATGACTGCTAAATGTTCGACTAGTTCAATTTATCTTTTTCACGAATACTTAACGACTTCATGCATTGCTGCTCGAGTAACTCCCTTACTTCCCTAACTGCCCCAAAATTGCCAATTTTCTTCTAGTCTCAAAAATAGCCGAGCAAAAATTCAGCTCTCAAATTCAATTTTCATAAGCCCTATTGTTGTTTGTCAGTTAGAAAAAATAACAACAAAATATGAAAGTACAAAATAGTAATCATGATTTACAGGAAAAATAGCTGAAATTCAACAGCATTGAAGTTGATGCGTTGTTAACAAAAAGGACGGATTTTTTCTAGACATTTTTCTCATAAACTATCGCGCTAAATCAAATTATTTTCTATTTTTAATTTAGTTGCTCCTTCTGTTATAGTTATATATCTACCACTTTTTGCATTACACTTTGCCCGTCTACTTTCGGTGTTGTGCGAGTTACTGTCATTTGATACTCTTCTTCACATCAGCCTGCATTGTACACCAGTCAGCCAATGATGAAGTCCTAATCCCAATATCTCCTTTCCTTTCTGTATGTCATTGTCTCTTCTTTCCTTCTCATTTCTTCTCATATCCGAAATTTGAGAAAGTGTGAAGATGTTGGGCTCAGAGAGTCAACCAATAATTACTGTCATTTTAGAATCACCAACTGTAGTTGTATTCCATTAATTTTTTTCCGAACTTCAAAATATCTCAGAATAAAAACGATACTGAAGAGTAATGTCTTCGAAGATTTTTATTTGAAAAACTTGAAATTTTCACTATCCTTCTTGTCATAGAATAGCTATTCTTTTTCGTGGGAAACTTGATTTGGAAATTTCAATGACTATTTCACGTGAAAAATAAATGAAATCTTCGTTTTTTTCCATAACTTCTCATCATAGTGAAATCATTTTCTTATTTTAAAGCCATTCATCGATTTGGCAGTTACGTGTTGAGAGAGTCAAGCAATCAAACAGTCAGCCTGCCACCTCTATGTCCTGCCTCTCTGCCTTATCTATCATTCGATCATTCGTATCGTGTTAGGAACATTCCCCCTGCCCTCTTTCTCTTCACCTCTAATTCCCCTTTCTTCACCCATCCATTAGTACCACAGACAGGGGGCATCCTCCCAATATGCGTGGCTCAACCAATAATGAAAACAATACGCACTCCAAGGTTATCCTACAAGGCAAATTGGGATTTAATCCAAGTCATTCCATGAAGAAGAAATCAAATCTACAAAATAGTGAAAACTAAAGAAAACCGTTGTCAAAAATAACAGCTGAACGCAACTAACTGTACATCCATAAAGCTCAAGATTCAGCTTCAACTTTAGATTGAAATCTGCATAGCTTAGGTTCAAACTTGAAGGGAGTTTAAAATAAATCCGTTCTTCTCTGAAGATATAGTCGTTTCTCAAAAATGCTATTCTTACAAACTAATATGTAAAGATTTTTGTTTCAAATTTTCAGTTAGGAAATGCTCGAATTTGAAACACGTGTGTACGGATAATTAGTCATGAGTGCATTAATTAGGCGAGTGGCTGTCGAATTTCCGGACACGAAAAGGACTGTCTGTTTCCCTTCTTTGTCTGATTGGTACAGTGCATATTTTGTGCATCCAGTTGGGTGTCCTTCAAAATTGCACACAAAAACAGGAAGACTTGCTAATTAGACGCACCAGTAGAGGTCTGCCCGACTGCCTGACTTATATGGGACGTTAATAATTCTCCTCCTCCTTCTTCCTGCAACTATTCCCAATTTTGCGATTCGTCTTTGACAGATCCATGCACCGCTGTCAGTTCCACTCACATTTAGATATGGAACATTTAGGAAAAATTCATCGAATATTCAATTTGCAATCTATTTTATGAATTTTCTCGACACACTTTGCAGTTGCATTTTCTTTATTTGCGAAAAGTTATTGTCGTACATTTTGTATCTTCCATTTGTTGTGACATACTTTTTCAGTAAATGTCATGCTTCTTCTAGAGACAATAATAAATTTTAGTTTGCTAGAAAATTCCTCTAAAAATTGTAGTTTTTTTTCCTCTTTAATTTAGTTCAAATCATGGATTACTGTATCTGTTTGTTTCATGGATTTCAATCGTGAATTTTCCTTCCTATCCGTAGGACCATTCTGTTCAGCCCTGTTGTGCACATCCATGCAAGTGATCGAGTGATTGACGTCCCTTTGCGCCCCTCCGCAATTCATCTTCTGCCCTGCAAAATGCCACGGAATCAGCCATTCTTCCCTGTCCTTCCCTCCCTTTTCATTCTCATTCAACCCATTATCCAAATGAGCCTCTTTTTGGCCAAAGGCTCTAATGAGATTCCATAAATCCCTAGGTGAATTATGCCCTCTTTTGGAGTTTGGCGCCTCCAAATAGGGTATGGGGCCATAAAACGGAGGAATGTTTTTTTTTTCTTTCCTCTTTAGGAATTGCACGGATTACTATACAGAGAATAAAAGTAACACGTTTGAACACAAAACTGTACGGAATTCCTTTTCTAAATTTTGGAATGCGGTACGAAGTAGGAAATTTTCAAAAATGGATCCGAAAAGGAATTTTCGAATTTGAAACAGAACGGAACGGATTATTTCGTACAGATTTGATCTAAAACTAACATTTAATGATTGACTAATCTGCGACTAAATATTCAAGCTGCCTAGAATATTTTTTCTTTTGCAAAAGTTACTATTTAGAACACTCCAGCTTTAATCATGAAAAAACCATCGAAATTATAAATTTACATTTACAAACAAATATCTTCTCTTCAATGCCAACTTATGCAAATTTGGGCGGAGCCAATCCATTACCCAGTAGGTCCCTTCTCCCCAGTATGTCACAAATGTGTGTATCATTTGACTCCGCCCCTTATTTCTCTTCCTTCTCCAAATCTGCATAGGAAGAAAGGATGGACAGCTGATTTTATACTGTCCCGATGAGTTATTATTTCATTTTTCGTGAATTTACCGCTATTCAATTTGTTTTTCATGGCGAATATTTATTGCTGGATGAATTTGATAGGTGAAATCATTCAGTTTGATGGAAAAGAGCATGTGGCCCTGCCGCTTTTTGCCAGCACATCCAGGCACTCTTTTATCTGCAAATTCGACAGATTTAACCGAGTATAAAGTCGCTGGAGGGCAATGAAATCCTAGTCCTGTGGAGAACACGTTTTGAGGCATATGAGCGCATGAATTTTCGATTGTTTGTTCCTCATATCTTGATTTATAACTTGGACGTTACACTTGAATTTTTTGAAAAATCACGAAAACTTTGATCTTTCTAACCCAAAGAAAACTCAGATCTAAATGCACATTCTTACCCACTGATTTATTTAAGCTATTAATTTTCTCTCGATCTCTATAATTTTCTGGTTCACATGTTCGACCATTCAGTCCTACAAATCCTCTTCCTCCATCTGCCTCCAGTATCACCACATCACAGTTCTGTTCCTCCAATGTCCTTTGCGTGTATCCAACCGTGTTGTTGCATCTCTGCTTCTCTGCCTCTCTCTTCATTTCTTATGCAATGAACAGCCCTTTGCAATGTTCTTCTGACCACCGAAAGAGATTCAAAGGAAGATGCAGAGCCAAGGTCAGATCGGTCAGATTTGGGCAGTCAGAGGCAGTGAGTAGACGAGGAGAAGCGATAAGCGGGAATTATGAGGATTAGAATCTACCATGCTTTGCATGGTGAAATACCGACTTCATAAATTCTCGGTCCATTTAGGTGTAATGAAATTCTGATTCAGAAATTCTTGAAAGTTATTCTTTTCTCAACTACGATGCTTCAATTTCTTTTTCAAACTTACCATTCCACCTTGTGTTTTGATCATCTGTATAGTTTCAAGCTTCATCGTCTTTGAAACTGGCATGAAAAATTTGGCATGGATTCCAATCTGGTTGCCAATCTTGGATGAAGTTCTCATCCTCCTAATTCGAACTTTCTCTTCGTTCCCATTCCCCTGTTGAATTCATCTGTTCCTCTGCAGCTAATTCTAATTTCCCTGTCCGCGCCCCTCTCGTTATGATGAAGCCTTGCTTTAAAGGGATCGATTCCAATTCGCATTTGATAATTAAGTCATGCAGTTTTTCGTCTGAATCTCTTCCCTGCAGTCTCTGCCCTCTGTGTATTCATTCAGTCATTCTAATGGTTTTACCTCCTCCCTCAAATCCTGCAGACCAGCAGCCAGCAGAAGCTATGCAATCTGGTTCAATTTATCTTCACTTTCCTCCCTTCGAAGTGCGAGAAATTCGAGAGGATTTTGCATAAAGTCATAATTTCGAAACTTTCTCGATATTTTCACAACTTGCATAAACCGGTATTATTTTAATTTATACTCCGAATTATTCGAAGTTGAGGGGTTTGCAAGAAAAAAAAACTATTTTGGATTCTTCGCTAAATTTGCTACAAATCGGTTCATTCTCGGTTTTTATACTAAAAATTTCTTTATATTATGAAAACGTTGATGCACCTTCTAAAAATAGAATCCTGCCATGTCGTATTTAGACTAGGCATTTTTGATATCTCCCCACGAGATCTCGTACATTAGTTAGTTGATTTGGTGTGCAGTGCATTGCGTATTTTATTCTCCTCTCGATGTGCTCGTATTTCTCGCATTTCCCTTAGGGAAGTCGGCTGCTTTTGCCTCATTCAACAGCTCCACAGATAGCCCTTTATTATGTGTGAATGCGAAATGACATAAATCTTCAAATCGCATTTCGGTTTGAAATTCCTTTGGTTAGAGCAGATTTTTGCAATTCCCCTCTCGCTTTACTTATTCAATTCCCATTATCTTCAGTTGAGGATGAATCGACATTTTGACTTTTCTCAAATTAATTCTGTGCGTTACGGTACGAGGCGATATTATGCAGGTTGAATCATTCTAGTGAGAGGTGTACAATAGACGTAAATTGATCAAATGAAATGAGGAATGTTGGATTTGAATATCTGAAAGAGGATGCATAAGAATATCGACTGTCAGGTGGGCATAATATGCGTGGCGATGTAGTCAGATTCAGTGACAAGTCATCAAGTAACCAGTTACAGAGGAATTTGCATGAACACGAATCTGAATATGCTAGAGGAAAAAGCTCTGTATCTGCATCTCTAACCCTCTCTCTCTGCCAATGCAGTCTGGCATACTGTCATTCATCCCTTTCTTCTGTCTATCTCTTGTTCCGTATCTTCATCTTGTTGCTCGTTGTAATATGCACTTTTTCAGTCAGTTCAATTCCATTCGTCTCCTTTTCATTTAGTTTTCTCCTTCAACAAACGAGATTTTCATGTTAATTTCAATTTGCATTTTAATCGGCAGCCAGCTGCAGTTGGGTTGCATAAATCTGGCATAAAACCCGGGGAAAATGATTGGATTTGGCTCGCAAATTTGCTGGATATGCTTCAATCTTCCAAATTTCCATTTTCAGCTGATGTCTCAACAAATCATTCATTCTTCAATTCTTCGTGTTTTCTTCGATCCAATCTCTCCTCATTAGCATATTCTCTCTCTCTCTCTCTCTCTCTCTCTCATTCATTCTCAGTCTGCAAATTTCATAGCCCCAAGCAATCTGTATCTCCGCTAATCCGCCTGTTCTCACGCCCAGCTTTATCTGTTTTGTCCTTGCCTTGTCCGGAATTAGCTCTCATCGTTTATGCCATGTTCCACATTGTCAATAAATAACAGATGATACTCATCCATAGATAAAAGTTTCTTTCTAGTGCAAGATTTTTTTTATAAGCTCTATAAAGTGGCATTCAAAAATCTTGAAAATGGAAGAATGAGAAGAGAAATGATTTTGTGCTTCTGCGGTACACCATTTCTTCAATTTCACATACTGTAAAAGGAACAGCTCGGCACTTGCGAAGTTTCTGAATTCAGCAGTGTATTTTTATGCAAATTATATCGTTCAAAATTTATTTCATCGTTTTTAAACGAATTTATTAGCCTTTCTGTGTTGTATCGCGATATTTCTAAAATGTTATGCAGATTGTATCACCTTTTCAAATTTGTATAGTCCTTCTGTATCTGTCCGAGCTTCGCCTATTTGAATTTAGGCTTTATTTTCATCACTTCTGCAGTCTTATTCTGTATCTCCTCATTTTGCTAAGGCATCCCGCAGCTTTACGCCTCTCAATTGCCCCAGTCCTAGAGCCTCCAGTTGCACAAACATTTCATGCCTCAGGGCGTTAATGAAATAAAATGAGCTAGAGAATAGGCAGAATATGGAGAAGCAGAGGAATAAAGAGAAGGAAGATACTCTGCAATTTCGCAGTTAGCCACATCCTTGTCGAGAAGATCCTAACATGGCTCATTATTGGACAGATACAATTCGACTACTTTTTTGCAACTTCTTCCTAGTTTAGGACAAAAATTAGTACGAAATTGATATTTTGACAGATAGCTGCGAGTCTGTAGAAGACATTCATCGATGCATCACCATTAGCAGAACTGAAACAAAATTTCGATTCTGAATTCTTTTTTCTGAATATCAATTCAATCTTAAGCATAGCCATTATCTTTTCCGATTCTTATTAATTGTAAATGAAGTAT
>LIAE01007485.1:108633-142840 GCA_002287525.1 Diploscapter pachys
GTTTGCTTGGACTAAAGCTAAAAGTCCTGCGCCATCCACGATAATTCACCTGGAATATTGAATCTGTCTAGTTTTTGTGCAGACATACTTCAGAACATGAAATATTCCATCTTGGAAGTGTGGTGTTGACTTTTTTAGTAGTGAGAGGGTGCAGAATGAATATGGCAAGGCTGTGCCCTATCGCATTTCAGCAGCATTTCACCGGGAGTCTCTCACTTTTTCTTTCATCTCTTTTCATATTCGACTCATTCATTTTTTGTAGTGCCAAAGCCCCTAATCCGTTTCATTTTTCCCGCCAAATCGACGGCTCTGTCCGCTTTGAAATTTATTACTTTTTGCTACATGAAAGTCCAAATGTAATTTCAAATTTATACGATTTCAGATTCATTCGCAACAGTTTGCTAATTATTTGGATGAATCGCTAAATTTCAACAATGGAACGTTTTCATCGGATATCGTTATTGATTTTATTCGCTGCCGGCATTCATGGACTTGATCTCCGTAAGTTTATTTTTTCCTTTATTTTGGCACTTTATCTGGACTGTATAGTTTCTGCTATCAAGAAATATGATTGTTTACATTTCATTAGTTCGGTAACCTCTTTGTGTCCCTTCGCAATAGTGCGAGAAAACGAGAGAATTACGATGATGATAAAATCTTTCGACGCCTTGCGCGAAAATGCGCTTCGTTTCTCTTTGAACTTGCCGCTTGATTGAGATTTCGTAGAACTGTTCTGGGGATTTGACATAATTTAAAAAGCGAGAAAAAATGCCCGGAAATGCTCAATGAGTTTTCTCGGAGCGTCTGTTTGTGACCCCATAAATCAAAGCTAATTTGAGAGCTGCTTCTGCATTTGCAGCCGCAAGATGGCCTGACACATTCCATTGCACATTGTCGTATTCTGCATTGCAGTTTAGGGCTCTAACGCTTTGCCGCCTAAGTGGTCGGTCAGTTAGGTATACGACACTATGAGAGGATAAGGGGATGAAAGGGTGGATAAAGATTGGGGGGGGACAGAGCGCGAGTGAGGTTAAGCTCTTTGATAGATGAACCTTCTTCCGCCTACTTATTCCGGTCCATTAAAGTAGTTGAGATTCCGAAATTTTGGAGAAAGAAATGTCTTGCTCATTAAGAGAGAACTTTGACATTCCCTTTCGCGGAATTTTCCAAAATTTTCGTCAAATTTGCATTTCACACCAACTGTTGTATGCCGTTTGTCGATTGTTTGTTTTGGATGTTGGCAAGCGTTGTCTTTTGGGAGTGAAATGGCGCCGTGTCCAACCTGACATTTGGCTGCTCACTTACAGCGCAGTGCAATTCTGCAGTCAGAACTGTGTCTGTCACACTTCCACTCCCCTTGCCCAATTTAATCACAAAGACGGTCTGCCGCTCTGTGCAGCATCCACAACAGAGATGCATAACCGTGCACAGCTGTTGCAACATCCAAATAACTGCTCTGTCGACAGTTTACGTTACGGAAGAAGGCAAGGCAAGGGGAGAACAAAGCTGAGCCGCCAAAGTGAGATGATCGATGATTTAGGGGAGGGCAATGCGCTGATTGATTATACCAATTAGAAAATGGGAATGATAGCGGAGGAAGGTATTCTTTCGGTTGATTGTATCTCGGGACCTGGGTGAATATTGCATAACCTTCCTTCACAGAAGTGAAAATTAAGGGCAGTCGTTTATAAATCGCGAGAATTTGGAAATGTATGAAGAAAATCATCCAGAAATGCTTTGAGACTCAAATTCTTGAGCATGTCTGAAGAAGATCGTAATGTACAAAGTTAAAAAGCTTTTTTCGAAGAAAAATTTCATTCTTTCATTGTCAAAATTTTTATTTTAAAATTATGAACGATCTTTCTTCTTCCAGTGAAAATCTTCGATAAATCATTTCAATCGAATTCGATTAGAGCCGCTCTTTGATAAATCATTTCATGTCTTCTGTCTGCTTTTCAGCAGCTACAGATCGCATTCTGCCTGGGCATTGCTGTGAATCTCTAATGAATTTAATGAGCGCTTAGGCTAATGCGCAATGCCTTCCTCAGGAGGATCTTGCCACCAGACAGTCAAAGGAAATGGGGACATAAATGGGAAAGGAGCCTGGGTCAAGAGGGAAACAACCGAGTAAGGAATGAAAGAAGAGCGCCAATGCTTAGGGCTCTAATGAAGACAATATCTGCATTATGGCAACAAAGGATCAAGAGCTCTGAGTACGACGCTTTGATCAGAACTCTGAAGAGCATAAATGTCCAAAGTGCTAAAGTCAACTTGAATAGGGAAAATATTGATCTTTGGATGTGCTATCGTCATTTTAGAATTGATTTCTGCTCTAGATCACAAAAAGATGCAATATTTTAGAGAAAAAACCAGTTCTTGATCAGGAGTATGCTTCAAAAATTGTCTAAATAACAAACCAATTTGGGAGATCATTGTCACTGCCTGAGATTTCTATCTCATTATGCCGTCTTTCCTTTATTACCTTTTTGCAATTTTTACGATTCTTGAATATTCAAATCCTCTCTCGCTAAGGATTTAACGATGTACACACAGCTCTGCCAAACCGTATGGCGCAAGATAACGCAATTTCGATAAAACCAAAGCAGTAGATCATCTTTCACTTGCCAGCAGGCGGTCTAATTACGGTAGTTAATCTTCTCTATCCATTCACTTTTTATGCCTTCCTTTCTAAGTCTGAGCGTAAATTTGGATTGCGTACGATGCGCATAAATCTTACATCGGTGTGCAGTTTCGTTATTCATAAATCTGCACAGAAATTGAGGTATTTCGAGAAAGCAAGCTCATTTTATACAGATATCTCAGAATCGACAATTCTACTGAATGATTTTCAAATGCAACTCTCTCGCGTTTTTACAATCTCAACTTGCATTGATTTGTTTCCAGCGATTTCACGATTGTAACAGTAAAATCGTGCATTTCAATGAATGACCAAGTTTTCGTTCCACTTTTGCAGCCAAAATACGAATTGCGTGAGTCTCTAATACGATACGGTATCTTTCGGAATGATACAATGAATGCCTGCTGCTGGCCCGCAGCAAATTGTAACAAAGAGGCGCCGCTCTCAGGCCAACACAAAATTGATAGAAACAGAGACGAAGAGGAATTGTTGTGTGAAAGGAAACAGAATATTGCGCAATGCATGAATGGCTTTTTCCGAATCAATTTATATTGAACTATTTATTTCGCAAAATGGAGCATAGAAATCATAAGTGTTCGGAAATGTTATTCCGATTCTTATTCTAAGCAATCTTGGTAAACTTTAGGAAAACTCCATACTATATCGCATTATGCTTCTAGCATTATTTGACAGTAGTCTTCCATTTAGCACATTGTAAATCTTTATGTCCTGCTCACTCCATAGATTGCTTTCAATCACACTAAAGTGTCAGGCCACTAACCCATAGGCCATTTACATTTTACCTGGAAAAATAATGCGCTAAAACAATATCTACATTTTACACTTTTGTGCGGAGAACAATAGCATCTGTTCACCTGGGATTACTTTAGCAAAAAGTGATGATATCCTGCAGATATAATAAATCTTTTCTCGACTCATTAGTCAAAATATCTGCATATTTATGTGACTCAGAGAATATTCGTCAGATTTGACGTCTGGAATGTACAATCTAGAGATGTGATTAGTTCAGTTTCTAGTGTATTCTTTTTCTTTGTTGTGACAAACTAATGCAGTTCAGTCTTGTTCGATTGGAAATAGGATTTTTTAATTTCTCTTTTTGTGCGGCCAGATCTCGTAAATCCGCTCATTGGATTGTTGTAGTAGTTTCTGGTAGAAATGAAAAAGAGAAGGGGAAGGAAAATGACCAACTCGAAGCACGGAGCAAAGGCACATTTGATTGCCTTTGCATCGCAGAGCAAAAAGTAGTGACCAACAGATAACAAAATTATGCACAACTGGGTAACCACGAAACTAAAACTAAAGGAAGAAATCGGAACAAATTTTCCAGTATTTTGTATATTTTACCATTTACAAACACATTGAAGGTCAAGATTCTTGGTTAAATGTAGTCTTCCAAATTGTATTCAAATTTGACTAGATTTATAAAGTATAAGCAAAAGGACTATTGTTGCAGAAACATTTAACATTCTGCATTAACCTGATCAGACTAAACCGTTCCGCATACAGCCTAAATACACGTATGTTCTCGTGTTGTTGTCTCCTGTAGAGCAGCCCAATAATTTGTACAAACAAGGAGAACGTCGATACAAATGCAAATGGAATGATCAGATGTGCACACTTTGAATGCAGAAAACAGGAGCAGAACAGGGAAGAGACAAAAAGGCGGCAGATTCAAAAGGGAAGGACAGGGGAAAGAAGGGGAAGACTGTGGGAAAGTGGGAGACAAAACTGCGATTGATCACTCCGAATCTGCATGAAAATGAAAAATGAAGAAATGAAAATGAATCAGATTGTGTAAGAATTGTAAGGGAGTTGACACATTCGCATCTGAATCTGAATCATTGCATTACATAACAAAAGCAGAAACTGTATCGTATAGTCTTATAGTCTAAGCAGAAATTTGCAAATTCAAAAGGAAGCAAAGTCTCTAATTTTCAGAAGGATGCAATCGGGGTCTTGGAATGGCTGATGGGCGGATATTGGACAGTCAGATCACAGCTTCTTCTTCGTTCGATCAACAGACAACCGGATCACAACATTCTAGGCGAGTTCGATAATTTCAAATTCGTAAAACTCTTTGCAATCTCACAAATTCTCATTAACTAATAGATTATGCAACCAAACGACTGGTCATTTTCGTGCCAGATTATGTTGAGCCTCGTATCTGATTCGTAATAGCCTAATAGAAAATTCATGCCCCGAGCATATCCTAAAATCGTAGGATATTCCCACGTTCAACAATAAAACTGCCATATAATAATTGCGCGAACCGACTGTGCAAATTGAAAATTAGTCGCTGTTTCGATTAGACACGCCTTATTGAAATTGAATGGAGAAGGGGAGAAAGGGCAGGAGCAATGAAGCCAATTACTCGATTTGGCATTGTTTTGCTCGCTGCGTCCTGGCATCTCAGCCAACTATTTACAGCTCTAATTGCCAGCTGCTGGGGCGAACACTAACTGACCAGTTAAAATTCGTGCAAAGTCGAAAATTCGACAATATCATGCAATTTCTAAAAAAAGAATAGGCTAAATTAGCATTGTTTCAGGATCCGACAAAACACTGGTGGCGGAGCATGGTGTCCGAAAAATCAAGTGAACATGACAACCCGCGAATGGCTTGAGATATCGTTCGACAAAGATTATGGTATTTCTGATAAGTCGAAAATTTCTTGAAAATGGCTTTAGTGGTGACCGCAATCGAGACTCAAGGACGGTACGACGAAGGAAGAGGCGTCGAATTTGCTGCTGCCTACAAAATCGAGTATTGGAGGTCGTCGATCGACAGATGGGTGCAGTACAGAGATGACGCTGGATTGATGGTTAGTTATTCAAGTATTTCTACTGCAAGAACATATGAACTGAAAATGCCACCTCTATTTTATCTGGTGCTGTTGAAGTTGAGATCGACACTTTGAATTATCAAAGAATTTTCAAAGATAGGCTCTAGTACCTTCGTTTCTTCTTTATGGTGGCACTGACCGTGTCATCTCTCCTTCTTCTCTATCCTCAATCTTTCGCATTGTTGTGTGTGTTCCTAAGGCATTTGTGCTTGAGATTAACGAATTGCCTTCTATTCATTTCTCTCCGCATCTCTAATTCTCATATCCTCTGCCTTTCTATTCATCTCTTTCACTTCTTCGCAATTGTTTGGAAGGGAAATTAGAAGGTCCGAGAGAAGATAGAAATATTCAAAATATGCAGCACACATTGACGCTACTGTTTGGGGGCAATAGATTCTTGAAAAGCAACAAAATTTTCCTTTTCAAAATAAAATAAGCGACGTGATTAGAGCAAAATTTTAGAAATTTGTATTGAAACCAGAACAATTCTGGTTCATTTATCAGAAACCATATCCTTCTTCGCGTCAAAGATTGATGATAGAATGTGAAAACAATGCCAAACAGAGCTGGGAGCTGTGAAGTACAGCTTTTGTTGAGTAAGTGCTGAATGAAGGACAAGGACATGGTGCATATGCCAGCAGCCAGGCAGTCAGTCATTCAGTCAAGTAGGCACAACAAAGGACTGTCTCAATCTCGAATACTCTTGATCCTTTTCTCCCGATACTCATCGCTCAATCCAACATCTGCTTCTCCATTAGAAGAAATTTGAAAATGTATATTTTTTTAAAAATCTCATTCGTCTCAGTCATTTTTGCGATGTAACTGACTTCATTAAAGAGGCCAGAAGCCATGCGTATGACTAATCCGAAAATAATAGAGCGGTCCTCTTGAATGAGAAGAATGAGACCAGATATGGGGCAATTTGAGACCCCCCTCAAAGCTTTATCCCGAACAGGGTCAAAGAGCGCAGCCGCTACCTTCAATGGGATAGAAGCTTTATTATTATTATTATGAAAATTAGAATAATTGTGGAAAATTTTTCGAAATAAATCTCGAACTTTTAGGTGATCCCAGCCAACAGTGACACTCATACTGCAGTGCTACGCATTTTGGGCGGATCAATCATTGCAAGAAAAATCCGAATTCTGCCTGTCTCTAACTCGACAAGAACTGTCTGCATGCGATTGGAACTCTATGGATGTCAGTATAAAGGTAAGGGAATTTCATAATCTTCTACCATGCCCAGCAACAGCAGAATTAGAAAATGAAAGGCATAGAAATGAGAGGAGGAAGTCGATTTCAGACGCTCTTGTTTCTTATTCTGCTCCTGAGGGATCGTCTGAAGACAATCTCCACATGTTCGATACAACATACGATGGAGACAATCTTGAAGGACAGCTTGTGAACGGATTAGGCAAACTGTTCGATGGTTTCATTGGAGAGGATAACTTCGAACTTCATCCTCATAAATGGATTGGATGGTCAGCGTCACAGGCAAAAGGTTTGTTATTGAATAAAAATGTATGATTTCCATTCAAAAATTTCAGCTCCCTTCATCGAGTTACGATTCACTTTCGCTGACTCTCAGAACATCTCGGCAATACTACTGCACAGCTCAAACGCATTCGAGCATAATGCACCGGTAAAAATCACTCGGGAAAAATTCGATGAATCTAATAAATTTTAGGCATTTTCATTGGCTGAAATCTTCTTTTCCTTGAATGGAGTCAATTTCTCGGATAGAATTATCAAGTTCGAATATATCAAGGATCGCAAGAAGGAGGCAGCGAGATGGATTCGCATTCCGATTGCCGATAGAATTGCTAAAGTCGTTCAAGTTCGTCTTTACTTCACAGACTACACAGGATGGTTGCTACTTTCTGAAGTGCAATTTGAGTTCAACAAAATTCGATTCCAGCTTCCTTTGCATGAGGTAGATTTCTTTCTAAAAACACGAAAATGAAATGCTGAACCTCAATTTCAGACGAGTCCACCTCATTCGGTGACGTACTATTCGATCGAAGATCCATCCTCAGCTCCTGTCCCTGTATCCTCGTCGTTGGTGTCTCTTGGATTGTTGCTGCTCTTTTTCGCGATTGTCATCGTCATTCTGTGCACACTCTTTCAGCACAAGAGAGACAGAGTCAAGGCAACCTCACCCTCACCGACATTCAATGCAAGAAGGAGCGAAATTCATTTGACCGTGGAAGGATCGACTATCAAGGTATAGAATTTGAAATAAATACATTTTAGCTTCGAAACAATGATAGAGAAAACTACTGGATTTATTTTCATTCACATATGGTTTTTATTCGCAAATAACTTCTTCTTCAATATCCTTAGAAATAATGAAAAGACATGAACTGAGCAAATTGATCTTCATTTAAGAGAACTTCTCCTTCAACCTACCAAATGACGAAGGACAATATCCAAAATGCGATTCTGGAGAAAGTCCCTCTACCATCAGGCTGCTTGAACGAGGAAATTTCTGATTACGCAGAACCATATCTAATGATATCTTCATCAAGTGATCACTCGGCTACAATTCCCCTACTACAGAATATGTATGGCTCGACAATTTACGAAGGATCAACATATCCAGCACTGTCGCAATAGTGAGTCATGAAGATCATCAATACTATTTTCACGCTACATATTTTCAGCAATCCACTTTCTGCGATTGTCAAATACTCCGACTACGGCGAAGTCTACTGCACGACATTGCCTGAAATTGCTCGTGGCCAATTAACATTCATCGAGAAGATCGGGCAGGGCGAATTTGGAGAAGTGCATCTTTGTCAGTTGGAGTCGAGAAAAGTCGCTGTGAAGAGGCTGCACAGTACAGACCCTGGTGATGAATTAGCATTCCAACGGGAAATTCGAGCATTAGGTAAATTGGCTTGAAAAATCTGGTAAAACTGATTATTTTCAGGAACACTAAAGCATCCCTGTGTCGTTGAAGTGATCGGAGTATCAACGATTGAGAAACCGATGCTCTGTATCATGGAGCACATGGAAAACGGCGACCTGAAGACCTACTTCCAGAAACTGGATAGAATCGAGTCAGTATTTGAAGAAAGTATCCGAAACGATCTAATAGTTTTAGCACTTCACTCTGCATTTCGATCTGCACTCAACTAGCAGCCGGATTAGCCTATCTCGAAAGCTGTCATTTTGTGCACAGGTAGTAAAATAAGATGTTTTTCATAGTGGAAATGGATAACTTTTCAGAGATATTGCTGCTCGAAATTGTCTGGTCGACAAAGAAGGAAATGTGAAAATATCTGATTTCGGAATGGCTAGATCGCTGTATTCCTCTGAATATTACAAGGTCGAAGGAAAATTCGTACTGCCAATCAGATGGATGGCATGGGAGACTTTACTGCAGGTTCGAAAAATCAAAGCATCGAAGATGAAATGGATCATTCTTCAGGGCAAATTCTCGTGCGCATCCGACGTGTGGGCATTCGGAGTCACGATGTTTGAGGTGTTTTCTCGATGCGAGGAAAAGCCGCTCGCTCAACTGACTGATGAACAGGTCATCGACAACTTGCAATTCATGCACTGCACAAGGCAACTCAGGGTGAGATATTCATCGGAGTAAATCATGAGTGAGAAGGAATGAAAATTCGAGATATCAAAATCAATATTTACTCTAAAGTGTCGGAATCAGAATTTTATCGTTCCTAATGGCGGCAAAGTTTTCCTCAATTTTTATCAACGTACTGATCAAGCTCTCTTCTTCTCTTGAAATGTAAATATTTTTCAGACCGTTCTGAGACGACCCCATTTGTGTCCAATGTCGTTGTATTCCCAGTTGATTCTGCCCTGTTGGAATTACGAACCAAGTTCCCGACCGACATTCGCCTCTTTACACTTGCAGCTGCAATCTCTCATCCATTCGAATCTTTCATCATAAACACGCAGAAGGTGTTTGTAAAGGGAAAAAATCGAAACGAGCGAACATCCATAGAGAAGATATCTCATGATCATCAATGATTCGATTGAAGCTATTTTCGACTTTTATGATGCTTTATCTTGATCATCGATTTTAGTGCAAATTATTATGATTTCATCCAAGATTTACTTCCCATTTCGATAGTTCAGGACTTTAGTCATCTCTCATGTCTTACGGGTAAAATACTGCCAATTTTAATGCTGAAACTGGCTTTCATAATTTATTCTAACGATGAAATTAATCCTCTTTCTATTCCGAATATCTGGTTTTCTCAGGTTTAACTCCAATTGATTAGTTCGAAATTAATCCTCTCTTTATTCAATACGGTGCATCGATAAGTGATCTTGTGCGTGTCGATATTTTTATGTTCATAATATTTAGCTAAATTTGTGTATATAAGAAGAAATTATTATATAAACACTGTTTTAAAAATCGTTTTACGTGTAGTATGATCCAAAATCTGTGTTATGAATTTAGGCGTCGTGATGAACTAGTTTTAATGATTGATTGAAATACGATCCTTGCGCTTTTTTCTGATTCATAGAAAGGATGAGTTATGGAATTTTTGATATGTTAAAATTCTTCGACGCGGTTCTACTTTTCATTAAATCATTTTCACGCATTGAATATTTGGAAGTAGAGAATTCATCTTTTAAGGTGAAATAGAGGTTAGGTTTGAAAAGGAACGGCGTTCCGATTTTGTCGAATTCCATCACTTTCTTTTTTCTAGACGACTGCTTTCGTGTTGCCGTACTGATAAGAATGTGAATGCACTGATAAAGATCAGACAAAATTGAAGTCGTCGTGCATAAGCACTCATTTTCATTGTTGTTAGGTCATCACGCTTTCATTTTTGATTTCTGCATTATTCCCTGTTTGAAGTTTGTTAACAACTATTGGTCGTCGATAGTTGATAAGGAGGGGATCAAATTCATTTCTAAAATATTGCTAGCGAATCGATCGAAATTTGATTATAGCACTTCTACATGAAAGTTCATATTTTAGCGCATCACTATGAGAATATCAAAACAATAAAATGATTCAGTTTTTGAATGTGAAGAATGTTAAAATATTCATTGTTTTTTCCGCATTAATCAACAATTTTCAAGAATTCATTGAGGGCGAAATGTCTGCACGAACTCAGAAAATAGGACTTATTGGTGCCACGAGCTATGTGATCAATTCGGTAGTAGGGTGTGGAATTTTTCTGACTCCATCAATCATCTATCGAAGAGTTAATTCGGTAATTTTCCCACCGTTTTTCACTGCCATTATTTCCTATTAAGGTCGGTCTTTCATTAGTGATTTGGCTAGTCTCTGCTCTGATTTCCATAATCGGATCGTTCTGCTTCATCGAATTGGGCAAGATATGAAGCAGCACACTTCAAACTGGATTTTTATTCATGATTGCTGGATTTTAGGGACCGCAATTCGTTTATCTGGAGGAAATTATGCTTACATGTGTTTTATGAGATGGTACTTGTCGAGATTTGCATCATTTCGATTAACTTACTTCAATTTTAGGTATTCGATGGCATTTAGCTTCATGGTGATCAGCTGCTTTTTGAGTGGACCAATTTCACTAGGAATTATCACTGATACTTTCGGGGAATATGCAATAAAGGTGAGATTTATCAAGTTATTCTCATTTTTATTTCTAAAGGTGTAATAATTTAGGGGTTTGGCATTGATCTAGACCAGAATTCCCTATATTGGACCAAGCATTTTCTAGGATTTTCGCTGATTTGTGAGTAAATTTCATTATTTGAAAAAGTCGATTTTCTTTTCAGTTTTGTTGATCTTTATGAACTTCTTCTCACTGAAACATTTCGTGCAGAAGTTTTCAATTTTATCCTCGATTATCAAATTTTCGACAACTATGGTCATAATTCTGGTCGGGTTTTACTTCCTAATTTTCGAACGTAAGTCTCAATTTGAATTTTACAACCAAAATAGTTGGCAAGTTTTTTTTATTATTCATTTCAGACGATATAAAGAATTTCGTTGATCCATTCGCCCATTCGAATTGGGATCTTGGATCGATTTTAACAGCTCTGTTCTCGGGTCTGTACACATACGATGGATGGGATGTGCTGAATATGGGAATTGAGGAAATCGAAAATCCGAGAAGGTAAACGGCTATAATGACTGATTTCAATTGAATTTTTTTCATAATTACAGAAATTTCCCCTTGGCTATGCTGATCGGCCTGGTAGGAATAACTTTCATCTACCTCGCAATCAACGTAGCATACTTTGTCATTCTTGACGGTCCGACATTTAGCAAGAGCAGTGCAGTTGCATTTGTAAGCGCTAAAAATGCTACAAATTTAGGCTGATATTTCAGGATTTCGCGAATATAGCCTTTCCTAGCTTAAAGTGGACGATTCCACTTTTGGTAAGTTCAACATCCGATTTTTCCGACTGAATTATTTTTCAGGTTTGCCTACTAATAATTGGATCAATCAACTCAAATTTATTTTCGTCTTCTAGGTAACGCAATTTATCGCAGATGCATTTGCACGGTGATTTCAGATACATCCAAGCAGTTTCGCGATCCGGTATGCTACCATCCTGTTTGAGTTGCATAAATCCTACTTGGTAAGAAACATTGTGAGTTCGCGATATCCATAAAAATAGAATTGAAGTTTCTATAAAACTGATTCAGAATTTGTCTACGAATTTATGCACTGAAACTTCGAATATAACAACTACCATTCATTGAACAAATTTTATTAATGTAATGGAGCATATTTAGCGAATCACCTCGCTGTGCACTATTCATTTACGCCTTTTTCGCAATCATAACTTCATTTCTCGGGTCAGCAGAAGAACTCATCAATTACATCTCATATCTTGGCTGGGTTCAAAGAGCGATTGTCATGGGCGCTCTAATCTGGATCAAGCTCAAGGATTGGGAAGTTCATCCGGAAACCATTCGAATGCCCATTGTCGTACCTATCTTCTTCTGTCTGATTTCAATTGCCCTGGTAATGATATTATCAACCGATTCCGAATTCTCTCGATTATTCCAGGTAGTGGCCCAATTTATTAGCGATTTCGGCACCTCAATGATAGGCGCTTTGGTTTTTGGCCTCGGCATAATTGTATTCATTCTCTTCATGACCGAAAATGCTCTGCCACGATTTGATGCCTACAGGAAGTTCGTCATTTTAATGAACGGTGAGCTTCAATTCGTAAAAGAAGGAGGACCATCTTTAAACAATGATATGATGCTATGATATCTCAGATAAAACAACTCGATGGGTGCAGATTGTTTTCAACGTGATGCCCGAGTTCTGCGAATTGGGTGACAGAAATGTCGCCATTGGAAGGGAACGAGATGACAGCGGTGCGAGCATCGATGAAGCTGTTGCAAATTCGGCAAATCGACAGGTAGAATCAATGAAAAGTCCACTAATAATGGGCAAATAACAGGAACATTCAAATTACGGAACGCTACAAATTCGACCAGCAAGCAGCCAAGGGAATGAATCGAGTTCATCTCTTCTGGAAAGAAGACCGACAGTGTCGACAGGGATTTCAGAAACATCGTTTGAATAATTTTAATGTAAACAATCTCGAGATTAGTCATAATTTACCCTTCATATCATTTTTCATAAGAAACTTTACTGGTGTCAGTCAATTGTCATATTTTTCAAATTTTCGACAACGAATATTTCTAAACGAAAATCAGAATATTAAGTTAAAGTGTATGAAAGATGAACAATGGGCATTCATTTTATGCAAACTGCAAAAATGGTCGATTATTCAGCTTTCTGCAGAGTGCAGCAAAGTAGAATATTTTCACGAAATTCATGACCATCGATTTGAAGTAGCATTGCTGCAAGCGTATTCTTATTCGGAATTTTTCTTGATAGTCCACTTATTAAATTTCATTCTCCATCTACTCAATTCTTCAATCAATTCATAATTCGAACTTTTAGTTCTCATTGTTTACAGGTTGAACACTGAAATTTTGCTGCAGAAACTGGCTTTCATCATAAATGATAATAAAATTGTATATCTATCAAAGTGTTCATAGCATTCCGTTTTTTTATCATCATAATATTCATTCATCTTGAAGTGACTTAGGCAAAAATGCCGACAAGAACTCATAAAATGAACTTGTTCGGCTCAATAAGTTATGTAATCAATGGCATAGTTGGAAGTGGAATATTCATAACTTCACCTATGATCTATAAAAATGCTAATTCGGTAAACTACCTCGAATTTATTGATTTTATTTTTATTTGTAGGTTGGTCTTTCTTTGTTGATTTGGCTTGCTTCTGCCCTGATTTCAATGCTCGGGGCATTTTGTTTCATTGAACTAGGTATGAAGTTCAATATTTTAAAATTCAAATGTGTGCAATTTTGGGAACTTCAATTCGTGCTTCTGGTGGATCATATGCATATTTATGCTTCATGAAGTGGTAATTTGATTTTTCATTCTCAAATAAAAATTGTGTAAAGAAGGATTTCATTTTCAGGTACTCGCTAGCTTTCTCGTATATGATCATCTGCTGTTTCATCAGTTATCCATCTATACTGGCAATTCAGGCAGAAACCTTCGCAGAATATGCATTAGCAGTAAATCAATTTTACTCACTCGTTTGTTCGTTTTCAATGCACTGGTTTAGGGATTAGGCGTTGAATTGGGCCAAGCTTCCTATTATTGGACACAGAAATTTATTGCATTTGCATTGATTCGTAGGTTAAAAGTTTTAAAGATTTTCATGATTTATTCACTTAGTTCTGCTACTCTTCATAAACTTCTTTTCGTTGAAGAATTTCGTGCAGAAGTTCTCAATCTTCGTTTCAATCATCAAATTTACTACAACACTGATCATCATCGGTGTGGGATTCTACTTTCTGACGGTCAAAAGTGAGTCTTCACTAATCAAACATTCACTGGAATAAACAATTCATTTTGCAAGGGAAGTTCCAGACGAAACAAAGAATCTTTCTGAGCCATTCGCTAATTCGAACTGGAATCTGGGAGGCATTTTAACAGGGCTGTTTGCGGGGCTGTACAGTTACGATTCGTGGGATATTCTGAACTATGGGATTGAAGAAATCGAAAATCCGAGAAGGTGAGGACAACCTTCTTCATAGAAGGATTACACTATCAACTTCAGAACCATGCCCCTGGCTATAATCATCGGTTTGACTGTGATAACCATTTTGTATCTCGCGATGAACATTTCTTATTTCGTCGTTCTCGACGCCCTGACATTCAAGACAAGCAACGCGATTGCATATGTAAAGCAAACTTCGTTCTAATTTTTGATTTTTAGCTTTTAACTCAATTGAAAGTTTAGGATTTCGCCGATGCTGCCTTCCACGAATACCGATGGATTGTCCCTGTTTTGGTAAGAGATGAAAAATGTGATGAATGATAACAATGATCATCTCTCTACAGGTCTGTCTACTGCTAATCGGTTCAATCCATTCATTTGCCTTCACAACGAGTCGGTCGGTAGAAAAACTATCAATAGTAAATTTGTTTACCAATTTCAGGTACATCCAAGCTGTGTCCCGTTCAGGGATGCTGCCCTCTTTTATGAGTTGTATCAACACTGCTTGGTAGAAGTTTTAGCAGTGCTTTCAAAGTTCAGTGATTTTTAGCGATTCCCCGCGCGTTTCTCTATTTGTGTATTGCTTCTTCGGAATGTTGACTTCGTTCATCGGAAACCCAGAAGAGCTCATCAAATACATTAGCTATCTAGGATGGGCTCAAAGAGCCACTGCAATGGGCGCTCTGATCTGGATTCGACTTAGGTCAGATTGAATTCTCCATAAACACAAACGATTCCCAGCGATTACAAATCTAGACATTGTGAAGTACACCCAGAAGCAATCCGAGTGCCAATCATGTTGCCAATCTTCTTCCTTCTTATTTGTTCCGCTTTGGTGAGAATAATCCGATTTATTTTTAGACCTGATTATTTCAGGTTGTTTCTCAATTCATAGCGGAATTCGGGCCATCAACGATCGGGCTCGGAATTTTCATACTTGGAATCGTATTTTACATGGTGTTTATGACGGAAAAATCAGTAACGCGATTCAAAGCCTACAAGAAAATATCCAGATTAATAAACGGTAAAGTTGATTGAGAAGATTTTAGCGTTTTTTTCGGCATACGATGATTTCATAAACTTCAAGATCACTTTTGTGCGTATTTTGTGGAGTGAAAATTTGACTATCCTAAAATTAGGCAATTTTGAAGCCAATCCCGAATTTGCAGTTGGCAATTAGAATTTAAAAAGAGAAAACACATTGGAAAAATCGATGTGTAGCAGGCGAAGGAAAGTAATAATTCCGCGATCAACTAGCTTCTCTTGTTAATCAAAACTCGCGAAGCCGAGCCTCACTTCATAAACCCTCGATATAAAAATGACATTGCTTGCAATGAAACAATTGCAGACAAAACAACTCGTTGGACGCAGATAATATTCAACGTTATGCCTGAGTTTTGCGATTTGGATGACAGAAATACTGCCATAGGAAAGAAATTGGACAGTATCGACCCAATTATCACTAAATCTGCTGATAATTTGACAGGTTTCAAGGTAAAGATAAAGAGAAGATACAATAATATTGCCATTTCAATGATCTTTCATTCCGCCATTTAGATGCTTTTTTGTACCTTCTTTAATCCAGGACTTTTCCTAAATATAGACTTCTAGAAATTAAAATTTTAGAAATAAATGATAAAATCATACCATGTTTCTGAAACTGAAATATCGATTGCAAATTCTAGGAATCTCCAAAATCACCAACTTGTCGAGCGTTGAAAGCGTGCCCGATCAACCGAAATGACAATGGATCAACTTGGTCCCGACTCAAAAGAAGCACGATCTCGACGAACGCTTCTGAAAAATCGAATTGATAAAATCTTTTTCATAAGAATTTTCAAGAAAAGGAAAATACCGCTAATTGAATTTAACCAATTCGTGGTAAAATGAGATTATTCTTTCTAAATATGTACATTTTATTCTCTGAATAGCGTTAGCGTAAGTTTTCTGAAACAAATAACAAAAATGAAGTAAAACAAGACGAAACAAAATATGAGTTCAAGTTTGAGTATCAATAAAAACATAGGCAATTTTGATTGCCATAGAAAATGAATAAAACGAGAGAAATCAATAAATTGATTAGAAGCAAAAAAATAGAAACAAGTTTCAAAATGAGAATCAATATTGATGAATAGTCTATGTACAAAGTGTTAGACTTCTCATTGGAAGTTTCACCGAACCCAATTGTGTTCACTCCTTGTAGTCGAGGCACTCCTTGGCAATCCACTCGCTCAGTCTCGTTCTGTCAGTGAATGCGCCCCTCACGTCCCAGATCTTCTGAGCAAACTCATCTTAAATATTCGCTGACGTCATTCATATTATATTTTGAAAATGTTTTTTTAAAGACATGTGCTTCATTGGACAGCTTGTAATTACAAAGCATGGTAATACAGTACGACAAAAGATAGTGTTCTATCCTATTTCGGCAATGTCTTGTGTCTTGATATCGTTGTTTTCATTACAATTTTCGATGAATTTGTTCAAAATCAATATAAAAAGAAGACGAATTTCTAACTAGGCAACTTTTAAATTTGTTTGATTATTCTTACCGAGCGAATTGGCTCCTCTGTAGAACGGATCGACGATGTCTTTCTGCACAGTGGTGTCCTTGTCAGCCAGAATGGGGATCTGCAATTATTGCAATTATCGATTTTCTTTTCCAAAAGAATCAACGAACCGTGCTCTTGTCGAGGGGGAATCTGAACTTGCGGTACTCCTTGCGAATGTCGTGCGGAGTGCTATCCACGCTGAAGATCTTGTCGAGCACGTTCAGCTTCTGCTGCATTTTCAGCTCGTCATCAGTCCAGACGCGAGTGAACAGATAGCGGAGGTGCTCATCGGCGGGCTTCACAAACTCGGGAAGATCGATTTCCTGAAATGATGACGTCAGAAATGAAATTCATCCAATGGATATTCAAATATTCTGATACATCACAACGTGAAGAAATATCGTAGGTTTAGGTAGGAATAGAGAAAGAGCCCTCGTTTTGGTATACTATTTCTTTGATTATTTGGAAACAGCGATACATCAAGACACCAAACATAGGCTTAATAGGATAGGGAAAGGTAAAGCAAGGCACACCTCTTCCAATACTTTTTCTGCACGCCTCATGGCTCGATGTCTCGCAGTTTTCAAATAAAAATCACTTCGAGTTGCGAGGTTTCTTTGGGAGATATCTTATTTCCATCCTAGTTTCACATGAATTCTTCAAATTTCAACTTATCGAGGTTCTTGGTGATTTCCCCGTATTTTCCAAACAAACTCAATCAATTGTACTCCTACATTCATCTATTCTCGCACTTGCCTTCTTTGCCTCGCTCTTCTGCTTCACATCTTCCACTGCAGGTTTGATCAGCCCGGTGATGGAGTCGAGCACTTTTAGGATCTTCTTCAGTTCGACCTTCTCTTCCTGAAAAAATGAAGTTTTGAAATGTTCGACTTTTTTTGACAAACCTCGACAGTCGCCTCGATGTCGTTCATTTTTTCCTGAGCCTGGGGCGTCATTCGACGAACAATGTTGTTGAACAGATTTGAGCGCAACGTACTGAAAGAAATGAAAGCTGAAGAATTTTCACGAAAAAATTACGAAATTCGTAAAATGAAGTGTCGAATGTTTCGTCAATTGTGCATCAATTTTTGCAAGTGGCAGCGATTGTCTTTTTTCTTTCGCAGTTTTGCATCGAAAATTCGTGTTTTCCACAAAATTTTACTAAATCCAAGCTTTCTTAGAGATTAACAGACTCGAGCAGATAGCAGAAGATGAACTGCATTTGCCAGTAGAATGATCGAATGGAAAATTGGAGAGACAACTAAAAATTATCGATAATTTCCAGGGATTAAAAGTTTGGCCAGGCCATGGGACCTGGTTTTTCGGGTACAGGCCGGCCCAGGTTTTGAGAACATTCAGGTCCAGGACTTGATTGATTAGGTCCAGGCCGGCATTTGAGCCAAACTTTTAATCCCTGGTAATTTCTTTAAAAAAAAAGTCTAATTAGATAATCATCATCACCATTTGACGACAATAATTTATTTACAAAAATAATTTTAAAAAACAATAAGGTGAGTTCAAATTTCAGAAAACGAAGAATTGCATAAAACGTTTAAATGAAAAAAAGAAGTTTATTTGCAACAAATTGAGATTGAATGCTTTTCAGAATGAGCAAAAGAGCTAACCGTCAGATTTAGGAAATGACTTTGGTGCCGATAATCTGGAGCGTCGGAGCTTCCTTGGATTTCTCATCCTTCGGGAAGAAATTAAGCAGATTGCGAATTTCGCCGACTTTGATCAAATCGTCACACAGGCATATTTCCTGAAAAGTCAAGTTGGTTATTGCAAATGGTTAGTAACCTACATTTTTCTGAGCGACGATCAACTGCAGCTTGGTGCGACCGTAGATGCTCAGAAAGACGTCGCCGGTTTTGAAAGAGACGATGGGCTGCCACAACCGTTTCTTCTCCGCTAGAGGAGAATCTATAGGCAGCGTCAGTTCGATGAACACGGTGGCATTTTCGCCGGGAACAAACGTTCTCCCAGCAAAACTCGCTACCACTCCATAGTTCCCGTAATCGTTCTTCTCCTCCATGATGCGAAGGAACTCCTCAGCCAGTGGCGATTCAACAGGATCGATCGTCAACGTGAATTCCCTTCCAACTTCGTCTTCATCGGTCACAACTCGACACTTCCAAATGGCGCTAAAATTATGAATCGCGTTAGCCTTCAGTTTTAGTTTTACTCATTGGAAAATATATTATTAATTATTTCAAAGATAATAATGTGAATGATGATCTTTAAAAAAACTGATGAAAGATCTTTAAAACGTAAATTTCTAAAAAGTGAAGAATGCTTACAAGGGTTTTTTCGGAGTGGCATCAATTATCTGGACTCGGTCCACTTCGAAAGCAGTGTTATCGGAAATGGGCAAGTACTCCTTCTTCAGATAATTGTCCACGGTCATCTGATTCTTGAACGCCGCTTTCATTTCGTGAATTTTGCTGCCAAAGTCCTCTGAAATGAATTCGTTTAAAGATTCCAAGGCATCCAATTATGGTTTTTATTCGAGGTTAGTTCAAAAAATACCAAAAATCACATTTCAATAAAATTCTTACCGAGAGAAGACGAGCCCTTATGAATGAATTCGACAATCGACTGGATCAGTGGGCTCTCGTCCCTCGCCAGATCAGGAATCTGAAATTCATTTGAATCAGTTTTGAAGAAAAAACTTAAAAGAATTTGCAATCGAAGAGTTTTTTTTTTTTTTTTTTAATTTATAATTTTCTCTCTAGTCTCCTGTATTTCATATACCCACTTCACACATCCATTTGTAGATCACACTCATTTCTGACAAAATACTATAATTGTAGAAGCAAATGTAGTATACCAAACACACTTGTTTAGTACTTCAATTTCAGATGTGTAAAACAGCATCCCACCTTGTTCTTGTCAGCCAAAAATCTCCAATTTCTGTACTCCTTTCGAACGACCAGAGGAATGTGCTCAAGGGCCATCGGCTCGTCGAGGATCTCCAATTTGAGCTTCATTTCCAAAGTCGCATCCAACAGCGTCTTCTCGAACAGATAGCGAAGCCACTTCTCATTGCCAGTTTCATCGATGCAGGAGAGAAGAGCGTTAGCCTAAAATTTATTGGTTTTTGCTGGTGGAAATGATAATTCCATTAACCAAGTTAGGATCGTTGTCGTCTTCCGTCTTCAGAACAGACTGAGGCGTCATTCTGGCGTCGTTGCACTTGGAAACGAAGGCGGTTGATAAAACCCAATCCTGAAATTAGCGAAAATCAGTGGAGATAAAATTTAGAATCGAAAAATAAACAAGTGAAAGAAATCGCAATGCACTGCGCATTTTCTTTATCGTGAAAAGAGATTTGTTCATTCATTCATTTTTTTATTGTTCGTATTTTTTCCTTTTTTCATTTTATTTTTCAGTTTTTGCTTATTTTGTTCATTTCTAACTCGACTTCACACGTTTTATGATAAAATTTTGATTGAGGATAGCGGAAAGATATATGCTTAGTGAATCAATTGGTAGAATCAGAGAGAATCTAAATCAAGCCTCGTTTGCGGGCTCCCCTTTTTATTGAAAAATAGGATCAACTAATCAAATCTCCTAATATTAAAAGAAAAAAAAAGGTAAGCTATGCAAGGATATAAAATGACGTTATCGTACTTCGTTGTTGACGTTAACATTAATGTTTATATTAATGTTAAATAGGTTCCGCAGTACTATGTTCTTGCGCTCGACGACCCACGAAAACTAAATTTTATAATAATTTAAAATAAGCTATGGAAAGGGTAGCAAACATTTCTTTTCCTCGAAACGTCGAGTTCAATGAGATTTCAAACGATTTTCTGACTTATCCTTTGACTAGACTTTTACGTGAAGTTAAAGCTTCAGAAGCGGATAAGTCACGAAAATCAGCAGAAAAACGTAGCTAAGGATGTACACGGTCCGTAAAAATTAGGATCCGGACATTCCAATTTTTTCGACCGGGACCCGAACATTAATTAATGTCCGAGTCTGGGTCCATACATCCCTGAACGTAACATACCATCGAGGCTGGACGATGGGCGCCGAACAGTTGAAGGGGAAGATGAATAATGATCATTCTATTTTCTCCAAATCCTGAGTTCACAAATTCAAATTTTGTCGAAATTCGCTTTTACCGTATGTTTTTCTCTTCATTTCTCACGCTCCCTCGCATCCAAGCATCGAGAAGAATCTCTGAGCAATGCTAACTTTTAATTAATCTATTCGTTCTCTATCATGCATCAGGTTTTGTGTTTGTCAGACTTGTTATTTAAAAAGTCACTATTTTGAGCAAGCATTAACGAAACGAACTTTCGACAAAATCCGGTATCTTTTTCTAATGGTGTCCCGGCGTTTTTTTTCTAGGAGCCCATAATTTCAGTATTTTGACGGATTAGAACAACTGAAAACTCTGTAACATTTATAAAATGTCTGTCATCTTGTGTAGTTTCCCAATCCTCTTCTTCGTACATTTTTATTCGTAGTCGGCCGCATTTATTCAAGCAGCAAACTGACAAAACTGATAAGAAAATAGGCAACTGATAAAATTCAGCAGAGATGAATTGGGGGAGAGGAGAAGAACGAATGATGTAGGGCCGTTTGAGCAGAAAAGACGTTCTCTGCGCACACACAACCTGTGCCTGTCAGACTTATCACACATTTTACATTTCCTATTGATATTTTTCACTGGCAAATTGCTATTTTTAGCTTCTGACTATTTTATTATCCTTATTCTATCTTTGTTTGGTTAGAAAATCTTGTATTGTGGATACTTCAAAGGTAATCGTCTGGAAGAATTGATGAACAGTTTGAAAAATAACGATCTCATAGGAAATGCGGTTTGAATTGTTCATCGAAATTTTTTCCTGATTAGCAGGCCTAGGGGGTACTTTTGTCAGGCGAAGAAAATATACGAGAGTAGATTGCACGAGCGAAATTATCGTTTATGATTTCACCATGGAATGGAGAAAATTCGTGCAAGCTTTAGGCTAGAGATACAAAATTACATAGGAAATTTTATAAAGAGGAGTAAGTCGCAAGTGATCGCTGACGATCGTCCTTCCTAGATCTGCTGATTATTTGTTAATTACATCATGAATTGATCAATTTTCATAATTTCACAATCCTAGCTGGACTCAACTTCTTGTCAGCCATCGACTTCGCAAGAAGCAATTCAAGAATTGCACGAATCTGCAAACAGATGTAAAAGCCCTGAAGACCTCGAAAACAGCTTTCCTTCTGATTCTATTCCTACTCATATTGACCTTCGCATAATTAGTCATTCCTACCAACCACTCGAGTTCAAAATATGGCTCTATTACCTGCAGTTCATCTACACTCATTTCTATTCTGCTTTGCGAGAAAATGTAGGCTAATTTTGAATTTCGAAAAGATAAAAAAGAAAGAAAAAAACCAACCATATTAATTTTCCGCCAGAGCAACAATGTTGCGCCTCCTTTGCAACTCGCTTTTCTTTTCCCATGTTATTTCGCTCATCCTTTCTCTTTTTCGTCTCTGCAAGAGCGTATGCTATCTCGCCGCGTGAATAGAGTATCCTTGCAGACGAAAAAGGGAAGGCGGGGCATAGGATAGGAAGGGGAATGCAAAAAGTGTGCAACCTTGCTGTTCTGACGGAAAATGAATACAAAAATTCATATCGCGCGCATTTCCACTTTCAAACTTTCCCGTGCATTATTCGACAGTGCAGCGCGAAGAAAGGTCGATTCGAATGCCTCCTTCTCCTTCGGTAAGTCGCGCGTTTGTGCAGCAGAAAGTTACGTCGGTACTCATCCAAAATTCAATTTCTCTGCAAAAGCACTTTTCTCGATTCTTAACGTTTTTTTCTTCAAATTCCTGACAATTGTGTATGTTCAGGTTGCTCAGGTGAACAGGCCTGTGGATGCAGTTGCCAAAAATGAAAATCCTTCGGCACTCGAGACGTTGCGGATGCTTGCACGGGTGGGTGGGTTCAATCAAATTTTCAACAATCCTCTCCGACACTCGATCAGCAAATCGGTCTGCAGGAAAAATAGTGTGCATCTTTTCGAGGAATTAGATGGAGACTGGCTTTTTTCTCTCAGACTGACACTTTTTCTGCTGTTATAGTTTTAAAGAAGTTTGTGTTATGAGTCGTTTCATTCTTCGTCCAACTCATTCAACTCATCATGTCTTCAATTTGAGTTGTGTGGCGCGTGCTGTTATTTCTCGTGCCCTCCTCTGCCTTCGGAAATCACCAGAAAAATTGCCTTCCATCCGCCTGCCAAAGGACAAACCTACAAACTCAAAGAAATGGGCGCAGACGGGAAATGGAGGGAGGTCGACAAATTGACAGAGGTTGGTGAAGTTAATTTTCAAAATGATTGGGGGTTTATCTGGACTTTACGAATGTTCACTTTTGAAACATTAATATTTATTTTAGCAAAAGCATCTAATTTCAGAAGACAAGTCCAACATTGCTACTCGAAGTGAAGCAACTCAAGAACACGTCTCCCACTGCCTACCAGAAACAACTCAAATTGATTACGGTAATTGTGCATTTCCCGCTATTTTCAATTTCTCAATGTTTCAGGCCTTCAAAGTGCAGACTTCTCTGAAGAACACCCTGATCGGCGTGCTCATCAGGCCGTCCACCGTCTCAATTTTTCCGAGACTTCACAATCAGGCAGGCCTTTCACTGTATCAAGCTTCCTTCATTCATAGTTCATTTTCCAGGTGATTGTGTTCTGCCAGCCAAATTCGTCCGATCTGGGCGACTTCTTGCAGCCACTTTCCAGCATCAGCCTCACCACTCTCGCGCATATCCTCGAGCATCACATCTATGCATTCGACTATTCGGGGTGAGAATTTATAACGTCTCTGAAAAATGCCGATTGAAGAGCATGAAAAAATGAATTTCAATTTCAAAGCGGAAAAAACGGAATTGTGATCATAAATCTCTCAAAATTAGCAATGTTGAAAATTTCTAACATTCTTCCAAAAGCGAACTCGTTCCTATCAATTCAATTATCTTCGATCAGCTTTAAGATCATTTTGATGATTGATGAATGAAAATGCTCTTGGTTTCAGTTATGGATTTTCCTCTGGCGTTCCATCCGAACGTGGCATTTATCAGGACGTTCGTGCTGTTTACGAGCATATTCTCAGACAGAGGCCGAATTGCAAGGTCTGTTTCATTGTTTCTTCATTCACTTGTGCTCACTACTTACTCATTTCTTCCTCGCAGATAATCTTGATGGGCTATTCAATCGGCACTACAGCAGTCATCGACATGGCCTCTGCCTGTCCACCCAATCTGGCCGGCATCGTTCTGCTCGCCCCGTTCATGTCCGGACTCAGGCTCATCAGACAGACGCCCGATGAGGCAGAGACAACCACCTGCTGCCTCGATCCTTTCAAAAGGTCAGCTTGCGACGATTCTCTACGAAAATAACGGAGAATCGGATTTGGTCAATTTTGAACGAAATGTGCTAATGCAATTGAAGATTGCTCATGTCAATTCTGATATGCAAACGCTTTATAGAAAGAGAGTTTTCAAATGTTGCATCTTCCAAATTTGAGTGTGGACAAAATCAGCCACATCGCTGTGCCAGCCCTGGTAATCCACGGAACGAAGGACGAGATGGTGCCTGTGTCGCACGGCATCGAACTGCACAATAGACTCAGAAATCCGGTTGGTATCTCGATGATAGTTTGATGGTTTATTATTATGCAATGCTCCTTTTCTACAGACAACAATAATATGACGGCAGAGCGGCATGGACGAAACACGTTTTTCGATAATTTGATGGAACGATTTTTATCAAATGACACTATTAATCTATGGAGAATTTCCGTCATATTGTAGGAAAAGCGTGCAGTCAATGCCGTCCTGCTCTCATTTTGTGAATGCCTTTTCTACATCAAGAACGAGAAAATTACTCGATCTCCTTTCTATTAAAAATTGTCTTGATTTTAAAAAATGTGATGCATTCAAAGTTAGTTCTTCCAGGTCACTCCATTGATACTCAACGAGGCCAACCACGAGTCGATCTTCAACGGAAAGTATCCCGAAGTCTTCAGTCGCATATTCAGGTAGACATTTTTTTGCTAGAATGATAAAAATGAATTTATTTCTCAGATTTCTGCTGAACGAAGTGGACAATGACACGGTGCGAATGGAGGCATGAATGGAGAATTCGAAAAGCGACTGCATCATTTGCTCATTTCCTCATTCTGCTCGAATCTGCACGATCCAACGCATTTCCCAAACAAACAGCCAATCAACAAACGCAACGGTCTGCTTCCTCAAAACACTCGTTTCTCCTTCGAAACATAATAAAGATAACTAAATAAAATTTAAAAGCGTGGATAATTTTTCGAAGGCCTTATGAAGTGAACTTCAAAGTTGTTTTTATGAAAAAGAAGGGAATGAAGATGACATGAAAGTTTGAAATTTTATTTAACGTCACTTATTTCTCAACCTTTGCTTTATGAGGCCTCCGAACTTGCATGCGAATTTTTTCAAGATATTAAACTATTATTTATCATCAAAGTTCTGTCAGAAAACTTATCATGAATCCTGTCGATTTTTTTCCAAATATTTTGCAAAACGCTAATCGATACTTGTCAAGAATCTCGAAACTTTCTTAGGCCTTGAGGATTAGTTATTTATATCCGCAGAAGCTCTATTCGAACTCGTTTTTCAACCAGATTCAGTCTGAATCGAATCGAATCGGTTCAAACTCAGACATCCATCCTTTTCTTCTTTTCTCTCCTCTCTTTCTTCTGTTATTGTATTTCTTTCTATTTCTTCTTGCAAGTAGTGCGGCGTGAGACACCTTTTTAGGCACAAATATTTGTAAGAGTAGCCAGAAAAAGTGAGGGGAATTCGAAGAGATTTGCATTGCAATAAGCTTCGACAGGCTTTATTCCCTTTTATTTCTGCAGACAATTCCGAATAAGGCAAAACATTTCTGGACGTCTGTTTTTGCGCTCGTCCAATAATAGTGTATTCACGTAATTCTTTAGTCTTTCGATTATGTCATACTGTAATCTTTTCTCCTTTCCCTTCTTCCCTTGGTACTTCAGTTGAGCATGACAGAAACGTGCAGACGTGCTGTATTTCGCCTTTCATTCTTACTTTCATCCACTTGTTCTCTTCATTCTTGCTTTGACTTTTGAGTTTATTTTGATTCACCTTTATCCTCGAGCAGTTTCACTTTCTTGACTTTGAACCATATCATCTTTTTCAGCTACAGTATTTTCAAGGATTTTTCCTGCTTTCGAATAATTTTCGATTTTTCATTCGAATTCTGCCTCAATTAATGGATGAACTTCTACCGCTTTTCATTCTGCAGTTGCTGTTCACTCGGGTAGCAGGTAAGAAATTTCGTTGTTTAAAGGTTTATTCTTATGACTCCATAAAAATGTGCAAATGCACCCTAATTTTGCAACTATTCCCTTGAAAAATTCAATGACAAATACTGCAGCTTTGTTCAAATAGAAGAATCTATAAAAAGAATGGCCATTTTCAGATGGCTGCTCACCCTTCAATATGGAGTCGGGAATTCCCCTCTCTTCGACTTCCCTGAGTTCAGCCCCATCCACATTCCTGGGTGCATCTTCATCGGCACACGGATCCGGATCATCTTCCAGTGCTGCTGGCGGCTCCAGTTTGTCTTCCATCTTTCCGACTCAGTCCCAGCCAAATTCGCATCGAGCTCGACTCCCCGTGCCGAACAGCGTCGATCGAATCACCCTAGCCCCTCCAATGAGTAAGTTTTCATGATTTTGCACTTTTTTCAATATCTTGTGCAAGTTTGAAAATAACGACACTATTTTCAAAACATGAAGAAAGACATATGACCTTCATCTACCGAAAATTGATGTCATTTTAAGAAAAAAAAATTCATTCCGTGCTCTTCAACTTGCCACTTTAAAATACTTTGAAACACAAATTTCATTTTATCATTTTTTTCTATAAATTCTTCAATTTGAGCAATGACGGGTTCAACAGGCCCTCCTATCACGGATCCAGCAGAGCTGGCCTGCTTCAACTTCGACTTGGACTGTCGATGGAGGAATATCGAGGGCATTCTCGTCGACGAACTCAATTGGTATCAGGTAAATCAGTCAAATTATGCTAGCACTGTATTGTACAGAGTGAGCCATAAAGCCCGAACATGAAACGATGAGGCAGCGACCAGGGTCCTATGCGACTATTGCACTAAATCGTAGCCGGAAATAAAGAGCGTCCTACTGTCTAACTCTCATTTTTCTCATACTCTCTCCAATTTGCATAATAAAGCACGGGATAGAGAGTAAAATAAACAGTAAAAAAGATTCTTTGCATTTTGGACTACGATTTAGCGCACAATTTTCATAGGACGCTGGTCGCCACCTCATCGTTTCGAGCTCGGGCTTCGGCCTGAGCAGAGTAGCCCAATCGTGACCGTAGACGGGGGTGGGTGGCACGATCGACTGCACCTTTTTGATTTGAACCCATTTAGGATCTATTATTTCATTTCAAAAACATTCCAATTCAAAAATGCACATGCGCATAGAAAATAATCCGACAAAAGCTAGTGCAGCAAAGAAAGTTCCAGATGTTAATTCATGATAAATGAGATTTCAGGGAACTGGGATGTTGGATCAAACTCGTCTGCAAATTGCCACTTCTACACATGTTAGTCCAGGTTAGATTTCAGAGTAATTTTTGAAAAATTTTGAAATAACACTCTTCTCGCCATAAAGGAGGAGGAGGAGGATGACATTTTTGTGTCAGAGTACTGATTAGACAGTATATTATTGTAAATTCTACACTACCTTTTCATTCCTTTCGCTATCTGCCTATATTTCATGCTTAAAATGCGAAGTTATGATGACAGAAATTTCTAAAGGCGCATTCTCTTCTTTCTATGAAACGACTATTTACAGAGGGGAAATACGCGATAGTAGCTACCGAAACGGTCCAATTGCCCACTGCAAAGGCAATTCTCGTGTCTGATGTGATCGAATGCCAGGCAGGAAATGGACAACTCAGATTTATGTAAGCTGATCTTCACGATTTAGATTTCAATGTGATTTTAGGTATTGGACGTCTCCCGAGGTTCGCTTGAAAGTATGCTCGAAGACGACGAACCGAATTTTCCCCGACTACAACTTCTGCAGTCCTCCAATCGAGACGGGCGACCCAGGTCCGTCCTTCACTCTCATCCCCTCTCCCGACAATGAGCCGTTCCAGGTCAGATTTTCTACTTCAACCCATTTTGCATCGTATTTTTGAGATCTAGCATTTCAGAATGAGAGAATTTTAGTCGAAAGTAGCTTCAATTAGCTAATTTTAGTTATTTTTCACGTTTCGGTAAATGAGCAGCTTTCATTTATAATTTCAGATCTATATCGTCGCCGAGAATTTCGTATTTCATGCAGCCAATTTGCAAGGCGGATTCGCGATCATCGATTCGGTTGAATATTTCGCAGAGATGTGCGGAAATGAGGCAGGCAAGACTGAAGACACTCAAAATTCGGTAATTCTTCAAATCTTTAAATCTGCAACTTGCATTTGGCTGTCCTGACACTACCCTTTTTCAACAAACAAAGAGGAACATTTATTTCTCCTTAAGTAAAGTCCCCAAGTTCTGCCCCTTTGCAAAATGTGTTCACTTCAAGCAACGGATTTTTGCGATTTTTTCGACTAGAAAATTTTTAAATTATTTTTTCTTCACAAAAGTGTTATTCATTCTCTATAACATCTCTGTGCAAGAATTCTACCACAAACCGAGGTTTGGCGTATGTACTTGGGGATCCTACCCTTAGGAAAAGGAGTCATCATATTAAAAAGGAGGAATCGGCATTGCACCGTGCCATCATTTTCAAAAGTCCTTTCAAATATTGGTCTTTTCTCGGAAGTGTAAGAAATTTCAGAAAGATGCCGGTATTTTCAAGGCACATGATGCAACAGTTGAGGAGATAGGAGTAATGGCGCAGTCGAGTTCGATATCTGCAGACACTGACGACTTCACAGAGGACCCTCTGCTGGATATTTCCAATGCGTCCACGCCTCCATCCACACCCATTCTCTCAGAGACATTCCCGACACTCGCTGCTGCTTCTGCTTTCGATGAAACCAACTCCGTCACAAATGGACCGAGCATTTCATTTCAATCTGAAGTGGACGAGGATAAAGCTGATGAAGAGAAGCAAGAACTGGGTTTAATGGTATGCAAGCTTTTATTTTTCGATATATTGAATAATTAGTGGAAATTATTTAAATTTGGGACAAACTTGAAAATGCGATGGCATTTCCATACTTTCTCCATACTCCCTACGCACTATCTCGTAACGTTGCGACATTCCCAAATCGCTAATTTTTGAAAATTTACAAAACAAAAAATACTTGATGATATTTTCAACAATTCAGAATTCCCCCATTCAACTAGCCGTGAAGCGTCGCGGCCCTCTTCCGAATGACTCCGCCAACCTCGTGGATGCCGAAGTGCCTGTGACCGTTTCAAATTCCATTAACTCTGACTCGGATGATTCCTCTCTGCTGCCCTTCCAGTCCTCTGTCAGTAGTGACATGACCAATCCTTCCTCTGCCTCTGCAAATCTGCTGTCAAATTCAACCCAGCTCGTTTTTGCCGATGCCTGCTCCGTTCTGATCTGCTCGTTCAGTCGATCGAATTCTTGTGCAAGGTAAGACATTCCTGTCAGTTATTATTTTAGTTTCAGTTTTTTTAAATGTTTATTTTAGTGGTTCGTAAAAATGTTGGCTTTTAAGATAGAACAGAGAACCAGAGATTTGAATAAGTAAGAGGGGTAGACATATTGTATCAGTCAAATGAAGTGACAGTTCGCGAGAAATGCGTGTTACGACTATGCACAAAGAGGGAGGCAGAGTGCAGAGAAAAAGTCAGCAGGGACAATGGAAAGAGTAGTACGCAATTTCCCGTTTCTCTCACCTTTTCTCGGTATTTTTCGACACACGAACCGCCACTTAATTTGATCGAAACAATAACTTTCTAGCATTTTACAGCTACGTCTATGTGTCTACTCCTCTGGCTCTCTGACCTACTTAAAAGGCTACAACAACTTATCATGATTTGATTTTTTTTTCTAAATCGTAGCATTTATTTTATAGATGGGTGCTAGATTCTGACTGGAAAATCTCGACAAAGTCGGTCGGAAATAAGCTGACTGGCATTCAAGGCGATGCAATGTCCCTGCCTTACAGAAATGGTATGATTTTTTCGTGATCTTTTTCAAATGTATTATTTTCAGGAGGCTCGTTTGCATATATTTCGGGCCCTGTGTTCGAAAATCGCTTGATGACGCCTCCATTCAAACTGGATCAGAATGGATATTTCGTCTTCTCTTATCACAAGGTGAGAATTGTTTATCCATCTTCAGTTTTATCTTTCCGAATTTGAAAGATCTATAAGTTATGAAAATGGTAGAGTAAAATTAGCTAATGTCAAAGCTGATCTTTACCGATTTATTGCAAATAACATTTCAGGTCGACAAATCCTCGAGTCTTCGAGTTTATGCTAAGCGGACTGACGAAACGATGGAGGACCTATTATTTGATGCTCCAAAAGTGACGAAAGATTCTCGAAGATGGTTCCGAGAAGGCAAAACCATTCCTGTTGGATCATATCAATACGTGAGTCTTTATGGAATTTGTTATCTTCTAAATGACACATTTAGATAGCTTTCGAAGTTAGAAACTTGTCTGACAATAATTACATTGGCGTGGATGAGCTGATGATATTCGATGCAAAGCGAAGGCCGATTTGTAACGATCCATCGTGAAGAAATACTGAATTTGGACAGTATAAAAATTCCTAAAATTTGATCTAAAGATATCCGAGCCTATGATCTCATTCGCCTCATAATGTCTAGTGCAATAATTTAGTCAAATCAAAATAAACTATATTAATTTTATGCAGAAGAATATTAGGTTGCCCATACGTTTCTGAAGTCTTCAAAATTCAATTTTCTAATTTCAACGTTATTTTCACTCTTGACGATAAAATATCATTGGAAAATCTGCCTATTATTTGAATTTTAAGAACTTATTGAACAACAATAATTTCTCAATTATTATCCAGTATTCGGTAATCCTCATTTCGCAGAGATTCGAAATTATCTTCGTATTTGATCGTAAGCGTTCTCTTTCCCACCTCCATTCTACAACCCTATCGTACCTCATTGCCTGAGGGTTGTGTGGGGAAAGCAGAATGTGGAAAAGTAGCAGAGAATGTGCGAAATAGTGGAGGAAAAAGGATAGTGAAAGGAAGGAGCTGTGGGGACAGAGACCCTATTCCCCCCTTCGCCTTGCCCATTTCAAGGTCTGACCTAAATTTTCCCTTTCATTTTTCCTACTTTTTTCTCCGTGCACTCCCATTTCACCTACTATTTTGCCTATTTCTCTCGGAAGAGACGAAGGTCATCCAGAGAGAGGGAAGAGAGAGAGAGAGAGATGCTTCTCTCCTCTTCTTTCAAATCGAAATCCACGAGATCCACAAATCCCCCTTTCGATATCCACCCCGATCCCTCTCTGATCCCATTTTATACACCTATTCCGCGTTGCCTGAAGGGCAGGTAGCATTCCTTTATTTCTGCTCTGTAATTTCTAATCTCCCATCTAGCTCACTTTATCATCAGTTATGTTGAGTCGGTTGAAAACCGGCTCGGATTCGCCAGAAGAGTCCGAAGTCGTCAGTTCGTCCGTACCCGATCCTCCTCTGGCCTATCCAAAGCCCATCCGACCATCGCCCATTCTATCCGTCTATCAGGTCAGATTTGATTTTACGAGCAAAAGCTTTGAGTTACGAAATTTACTTCCGGTTTAAATTTCATCAAGACCTAAAACGATGACTTCTTATTTTCGCTGACACTCCTGACTAAAGAATTAAACGAGAAAAGTGATAGTTTGTGTGATTGAATGATGTAATTCTGTCATTTCGATTTCGCCATTACTTCATTACAGTTGCCAATTTCAGGCACTCCTTTCGGCTTCTCGAAACAAACCGACTTCATCGATTCTGAGCGGTTCAACCCAATGGGTTTGCATCGAGAACAGGAGGAAAAGTTCCAGGTAAAATTTATACGAAGAAAAAAGCAACTTTGATTTTACAAAATGAATAAACGACACACAATTTGGTGAAGCCCAGCTTATTTGTTTTTTTTATCAATTTATGCAATATAAATTAGAAAAAAAAACTGATTCTGGTGATGAATTCAATAGAAATTTCAGTCCTGTCATTCACCAGTCTTCGATCCAACCTCTGCCTGCTCAGACACCCACAATTATGAGGAGCAGCTCCTGGGCCGGCGTGATGCCGAACCCCATTGAACCAAAGGTACAGATTCGATTTGTAGCCAGAAATTCAAATCTTCAGTTTCCGAAATGCTCTTAATTTTTTTTTATATAGAATCAAACGTTTCCTTTAAGATTTCCGATCTAAAATGAATTTCTATAGAGAGAATCTAACTGTTCATTTTTTCAATTGCTAAATGAATATCTGATGTTCGCCATAAATATGATTCGTATATTCAGTCCATGGACCCCCTGGTCTGCGCGATTTGTGGGGACAAGAGCTCCGGTCTTCACTACGGCATCTACACGTGCGAGGGGTGAGTTCCTCGTTTCCGATTACGCGAGTTTCAAACCTTTCGAACACGCTGGCTCTTGGATGTTTCATGTTTCATGTTTCATTTGATCTGCTCCCATTCCCCCCACTCCCCTATCTCCCTTCCCATTCACAGTCAGGTCACTTTCTCTTTTGGTCTCGTTTTCTTTTCTTTTTCTTTTTCATCAAATTTCCAAATCTCCCCTTCCTTGCGTGGCCTTGCCCCTGTACCTCTGTCCTCATTTCACTTTCTTCATTCCCCTCTTTTTTCTCCGCGCTCTCTTTCACTTGACCTTCCCTCGGGCTATCTCTCTGGATTTCATAAATCGCCTCCTTGCTCTGCGTAACAGTTTTCCCTTCTCCCTCCCTCCCTCGCTTCCCTTCCCTTCCCTTTCCCTTCCAACTTTCACTGTACCCTACTGACCCTGCAAATGCAAAATTGAGAAATCCGAAATGCGGTGCGAATGCGAAATGGTCAAGGATTTTCAGAAGGGATATCTCTCTTTCTCTGCCTCTCTCGCGTTCCCTCCGTCCATCTCTCTTCTATATGTATCTCTCCTTATCATTTATCCTTCAAATCCAAACGCATCAGTCATAATATTATCATAACGCAATCAACCAATCACACAAATAGCCGTAACTGACCAATACGTGCATAAAGGCATAAATAATCTGAAAATATTACGTAAAATTGATAATCGTGAATATCAAAGATTGGTAAAGCAGACAGAACAGCTGGACTTCGTCGAAACAAAACATGAAGATCGACTTGGTCTTTGATTTTGTGTTGGAAAAGAACGATGATATAACAAAACGAGAGTAATTTACCATCGAATTTTCACATTATGATCATAGCAGAAATTGCACACATTGAAAAAATCTAGCGAAAGCCACCATGTCGGCCTACAGTAGTTAAGAAATGGCGTTCTTTCATCTTTGAGTTCTAAAAATCAAGCACCGATTTTTGCGCATACAAAAATAGCTCTTTCAAAGGGAGACTAGGAGTGTCGAATTTGATTGTATCAATGTCATTGTCGGGGTGTCGTCCTCAGTACTTCAGTCTGTGCCACCCTTACCCCTTGTCCTGACTTGCATTCCTCGTTTCTTGTCGATCCTTTTGGTTGTCCTTGCGAGGTCAAGGCTGGCATTCAACTATTCGACAACTCAATGAAGAAGGCGTGCAAGGCTGCGTACGACAATGACAGACAGATCAACTGGTGCTAAATGAAACACACTAGCAGATAAAAGTGCAACTAGGCTATTAGACAGTCTTCACACTTTTAGTGATAAGATCTAGCTTGAAGCTTTTGAAATTATCACTTTTTTTTTGAAAATGAGAGCTTTCTCTAATATTTACTGACGGATCTTCTAAATATTGATAAAAAAAATTAGTTTGAAATTGACACAATTAAATTACTATTGTGGATCGACCCAATTTATTTATGCCATAATACTGACGACTACGTGTGAATTATTATGAACGGAAACGTGAAAATCGACGCGAAAAAAATCG
>LIAE01007485.1:143016-158642 GCA_002287525.1 Diploscapter pachys
TCTAAATTTAAGCGCACAGCAATGCACATTTGATTTCTTTTTGACCTTATGACAAATTTTTCCTTAATTTTTTACATAGCTAAATTTTAAAAATTTATTTATAAAATACAGTTTCTTTCAATCGAAATCTGATTTCCATCTTCTCTTGTTATACAAACCCAGTTTGATCATGATCTTGTCTGCCTATGCACCATAATTGAGTCCGATCAATCATAATATCCTTCAAAATCCCCTCTTCCCTTTATGTCATCTGGTTTCCCGCTCGCATCTGTGCTCTTACGAATCTCGTTTTCCATCCTCTGTCCTTCATTTGACAGACTCGCAAAATTCGCATTGGAATCGTTAAAAAGAGCCACTTCAGTGATACTCGCAAATGATCACTGCATTTTCATGAATCATTTCGATTTTCTCCTTTGATTGTTAAATTCCCCCTTTTTTGTGTGTCTTTCTTTAACTCCCCCTCGCATCTGCTAGAAATGACCTTTTTCTTGTGCATCAGTTCTGTTCGCATAGTGCAGTTGGGAGGGAGGAGGTCATTTCTTCTCCTCCTCTCTTTTTGCCTTCGTCTTTTCGTCTGCTCTGCTAGTGTTTTATTAGGTTCGACAGATGCTATGAGTTTTTCATTGAAAACTCCAACAAAATGCAAATGCAGCATTTTAGATTTAGACAAAATTGCGCGCTTATTTTGGAGTAATACACGTTTCGGTTTTAATTTCCCTTGAGTCATGCGATTCTCTCTGGTTTATTTCGAAATTCAAATAAATCATATCAAATTCTCGAGCATTACAATTCTATCACCCATCGTTGTTCATTGTAAAGCTCAATATTTTATGCTTGTTTTACCTTTCCTCTCAATGTTTTGATTTTCTTTCAACTCGCAACAAGATGCACAACAATATTCCTCGAGCTTCAACAGGGTTCTTGTTGTGCAGATGTTTGTAATGTTTTATATTCTCATTTTTTTCAAGGATATTGCACAATTCTCTACTTTTCTTGCATCTCCCCCTTTGTCTCTTCCTTTTCGTTTTACCCCTTCCCGTCCCCTGCCCCGTTCAGTGCTTGTCTGCCAAGGTCGTACCGCACTGCGTACCGTCCAACACTCCAATCGTTCGACTGTCTTCTTCTTCCCTCCCTCCCTTCTCCTTCATTTTGCACCCCTCGCCCTTCGCCTCTGCCCGGAGGGTTTCTTTCCAATCCCCATTCCCGACACCATTTCAATCCTTCCCCTTTATTTCATTACCTACCTCTCGATCTATTTACCCGCTGACTAACACCTGAGTTTGCTCAATTCTTTCATTCTTTCAAATCTGCCCTGTGCTCCAAGACATAATCGCCACTTGAAGCTGAAATTCCGCATCTTTTTAATGGCGATGAGATAGAGCTTATGTGGGAGGCGCCTCTTTTCTTCTGCACCTCTTATCCAAAGAGAATCCTTTTCGAAATCATGCCCATTCGTCTACACTCATTCATATAAAAGTCTCGGTTTTTACTTGATCTTCTTCAATTTTCTAATTAACTGTTTTCAGTTGCAAAGGATTCTTCAAACGAACAGTGCAAAACAAGCGCGTCTACACCTGCATTGACGGCAAAGCGGCCTGTCCCATCGATAGAGCTCATAGAAATAGGTACGGACTTTCCTTATTTTCCATATTGACTTACAAAAACCATTGAGCCTTACGATATCTTTCGTGATTTCCGAGATTAGCAATATAACTACTATTTTATTTTATACCTAATCTAAAATAGCATGAAGAACAAAAGCATATTAGCGTGGCTATAAACTTCGATAACTCATTTGATGATTCAATATGGGTGTAATGAACTCAGATAAATTACGAATTGAAAATCGGTGAACAAAGATTTCATGCCGAAAATATTTTGAAAATACATTATCATATGCTAGAGATTATTATGGACGCAAATTCAGATAATCTATTTTCAAATTCCTCAAGTATGAATTTCCCAGCCTTAGTGTACGTGCACGAAAATTCGGTTTCAATTCTTCTCTAAATCGAAGATTTCAGGTGTCAGTATTGTCGATTTCAAAAGTGTGTAGCCGAGGGGATGGTTTTAGAAGGTCAGCTCGATTTTTCGTCTTTTTTTTCATTTTATATTTTTGCTACATTTCCCAATTTTAATTCAGATTCACTTCATCTCTTGCCTTTTCCTTTTTCCTCCTATTTATTTTTAGGTTGTTGCTCCTAGCAACGCGCGATTCTAAATCTGCTTTTCAACTAATATGAAGCTGAAAGAAAATGCATCAAAATCTGCGAAATAGCATTGCAATACGAGAAGAATAAAAGGTCGCGAAAAGATAAAAAAAAAGAGAAAAAAAATGATAACTCTTATCAGAAATTCTGAAAAACAATGTGAAAGATATCTCTGCTTGAAATCTTGAATTTTAAATTTCACTTTCTCGCATGAAAAGTCGCTTCACGATTTTTTCTCTAAATTTTATAGCGACGTGAAATCTAAAATAGTTTTAGCCTTCCTTCTTTTTAAATTTTCAAGATCTTTCTTCTTCCATGACTGAAACTCTTATTCACCTACATATTTTCAGCCGTTCGTGAAGACAGAATGCCTGGAGGCAGAAATGCGAATGCAATTTATTCCATCTACAAACAACGTCGTGAACGGTGTCTTCAACAGGAAAATCGGCCTGAAAGTCGGCCTTCGAGTGTCGTCACACAGAAAAATACGCCTCCGCACAAAAATCTTATCCAGGTACTTTTTCGAATCTAATTTTTCTACCTTTAATATAGAAAAATATAGCAAATTAGCTTGAATTCTCGATGAAAATGATCTTTAGGAATTGATTGAAATCGATCGAGTTGGTCAATTGATCAACCTGAGAGGACTTCGAGTTGATCCTGTAGAAACTGCTTCTGATATTGCTCCTGCTTGCCAGAGGCTTAGTCGGATAGGTACATTGTTTTCATACATTTCGTTATATTTATTCAAAGCAATTAAGAACAGCACATTTATTAATGAAAGATAATCATTGAAAATGTTATTGTTTATTATCATATTTTCAGGTGACGAAATAATCGAGCAATTAGTGCAATGGACGAAATCCCTTCCGTTCTACTCGGAACTGCCTGTGGATGTGCACACTCACCTGCTCACCCAGCGATGGCCAGAACTCGTCCTCCTCTCTGCCTGCTATTACGCTTCTTCCACGACGCAGGCTAACGCTGTCAATTCCGAGGAAGCACAAGTCACTACAACGACTATCGACGGACAGGATGAGGTAAAACGTTCACATTTTATCATAAATCATTTCATAGTTTATCTTTTTCATATGTATTTGAAATATAAGATAGATGAACGAAGTTGAAATAGCAAAATATCCCTGAAAGATACGACATTTCGTTTGCTTGTGTGAACGTAGTAACTCATACATCTTAGCACAACTATTCTATTTCCTTGAAAAAGACGTTAAAATCACGAACAGATTTGAAATGAAGAAAAACTAAGCCAAGGAAAAGTTGATCTTCATCTTTTTCCCATTTAGATCTCTTTTACTGATCCGACTGTCAATATTCTTCTATTGCAAAAACGACTATCGGCCGTAATGGGCAAGACGATTCCTCTCGAACATGTTGTCAAGTAAAATTTACTAATTGTTCACAAAAATATTATCTTTGATTTCAGAGAGGCTGGAATTTTGGTTGAAAATTTTACTAGTTTATTGAATTCGTATTCCAAGTTGAATTTGACGACAGAAGCCTATGTCTGCATTAAAGCAATTACACTACTTCATTTGAATCAACTCCCGGGTAAATTATTTTTAAATTATCAAAATGCATTTTTATTTTTAGAAGGATGTGATAAACTATCAGTCGTCAAGCCCGAAATGCGATGTCACGTTCAACTTATTCAAGACCAGTTTGTGAAGGCCTTGCAAATTGAACTGATTCAACAGGATAATGTTAGCAGACTCACAGATATTCTTCAATGGTATGCTCGGTTTATTTATTTTCCTTTAAATTTTGATAAATTGGATTTGACATAATGACGTAATGACGAGACATTTTATCTCACTTTATTCATGCTGTCTTCGTAACTTGAATTGCGTCAATACATCATTTCGAACCATTCAAAATTTTGCAACTTTCGCATTTTACCTAAAAATTCATGCATTGAAAATGCGAATTTTTGTCGTTTAGAAATTCTTTGCATGAGTAAATGAGCCGCGTTTGCGTTATTTTTGCAGACATTGCATCATTTTTATTATTATGCCATTTACGAAATGCAGCCTAGAAGCGAAAGATAAAAATGTCATAATAAACATCATTGAAGAAGAAAGTTTAAAAATTTTCTTTCTGCAATATTTTCTTGTTTCCAAATAATCGCCCCTTTGTGAAAGGAGATTCCGAGAGTCAAAAATGAAGATTGTATTTGACTAGAGTGATTCCCAAATCAATAGGAGTAAAATAGTTCATTTTCAAATCAATTTAAAGATGGAAATATCTATTTTCAGGCTGCCCCTTCTATCATCTTCATCCTCCGTGCTTCTTCACTCGAAGATGTTCTACCTGCCTTTCATCCTCGTCCAGCCACCCCGATGCTGTCCTTCTGTGAGCAGGCAATCCTGCAGCAACACGCCAAGTCCAGCTTCGGATTTTTCCACATAACGGCATCATCCAGCATTTTATTACCGAATAAGGAAGATTAGAAAATCGAACAAGCTCTAAATTTTCCATTAGGCTAATCAAAAATCCTGTCACATGCTGTGTTCATATTCTTTATAACTGAGACGTAAGCCAAACTATATTCAGGTTGTACTTTGTTAGAGTTGATGCAATAGGAAGAATCTGAACATGGCTTGTGATCGAATTTTCTGATCGTCTAAATTTCCAATTTCTTAGGCATTTTCAAAATTATTATTTATTCGGAACAAAACAAAAATCTTAATATTTTTCATCTTGACTCTCCATCTTCGTCTTCATCCTGCAGATTTGAGCTCTTCTCTCTCTCACAATAAGAGTGAGGACTTCAAAGTCACCTCATCGTCTTTTTTCTTCCCATTTTCATTCTCACTTCCTTTTCATCACTTTCCCTCCTCTACTCGTTTTCTTCTAATTCAATTCGCAGTTCATCCATTCAGTCCCAGTCAGTCTTCAATCTGAGGATGACGCAATTTTGCACCCCTCCCCTCCCCTCTCCATTTTCTGCTCTCAATTTCCAGCCATTGTTTCAAGCCCCGCCCCTCTGCAATTTGGCAGTCGGATCTCCTTTCCTTTTTTATTCCATAGCGATTTCCTTACATTTTCTGCATATCACACGACTTTTCGGAGATACATTCAGATGATAGCAAACTTTTTTCTAGGAATTTAGACCTTTTAGAATCGTGCTTTGAAGCTAAATTTTAGTGATTCGTCTTTTTCCTATCTTCTATCAATCTATAGATAGATAGAAAGGGGTTACTAAAATGTATCACTTAAGTACATATTTTCAAAAGAGTTCAGATTCAGACTCAATTAAACATGACTTGGTTGCACTTTAGTATTCGAAAAGTCGTGTGGTTTTACTCCAACTAGATTATTTCATACAGTTGCCCATAGCATATTATAGCCATGCGTTTCTATTCTATGCTAATTATCATAATTATCGATACCACAAAGTACAATAATAACCATGTTTGGAGATGGAATAATTTCGATGCAATAATTATCACTTATGACAGCCTAGATTCATGATTCTTAATTCACTTCTATGTTCTTTCAAATTAAAAAGATATTCTTTCTAATTTTCCATTCTCCTCACAGCTCCTCTTTCATTCACATCATCATATCGTAACTTCAGCCGTGCAATAACACTTCAATTCAGTTTCTACGGGGTATGATAAGGTCTTTCACAACTTCTTCATTTTTCTTTTCGTTTTCTAATTAAAATATTTTGGCCATTAATTAGTTCCGAAATATTTTAACTATTATTTTTCTGGCATATTTTTCCTTTCGTAGATTATTTTCATCGTTCTTATCCGGCCGCGAGTGTGCAATAATGTATCTTATAAAACGTTCACCCATTTTTCGATTTTTAATTTGCATAATTTTCTAAGCTTTTATGTTATTTTATCCCAGTGTTGTTTCAATATCTACTTCGATTTTAATAAAGATTATATGATTTCTGCGAACCAAATTCGAATTTATTTTCGCTTTCCTGTCCCATTCCTTTCGAGTATCAATAAATCAAAATGTGCATTGGAATTGTTTAGGCTTAATCGTCGTTTCTCAGGTTTTTGCTTCATTAGAATTCGTTTCCACTGGATACTGAATCGAATTGCTTTCCATTTTCGGAGCACTTACACTTATCTTATTACATCTGAAAATTTCTAAGTTCTCTCCATTCTTTTATTAGAAATGAATATTCTAATAAAGTAAAAATAATTCTTCATCAATACTATTTCATACATAAAATTTGCCCAAATTTTCAAATATCCCGTCCAAATTATTCGAACTTTCTGAGAAATTTCAAGTCTCTTCATGCCGTAACGAAATATTTGCATATTTTAGTGACGTTGAAATATGTATCGTCAGTTTAAAAATGTAACTTTTTGATGTCAACGTGGATAATTTTGAAAGAAAAAAAGTTTCAAAACTAATAATTCATATTTGTTGTTAAGGAAACGGGGTCGTAGATCCGATCCCGAAACTGAAACAGAAGTAGAGGCGGAAGCAAAGCTACTGATTTTCCTTTCTTCGACCAGACCTATTCGATATTCTTCCTGGACTAACCGCCAACTTCTATAATTGAATATAATCACTAAAATCATTTCCATTGGCCTATATCCGTTCAAACATGCCCCAAGCAGCATCGGTAAGAATTGTCAAAGATTATAGGCAACTGAGACATGATAAATCACTGATTATATGCAACTCAGAATATTTAATTTTTTTAGAATAATTACTCAATGAATCATTGAAATATTGTCAAGCCAAATCAGTTTCAAAGGACGTATTGCAATTTCAGCTCATAAATTTGTTATTTATTCTGTCTCAATTGCTCGTTCTTTGAAATGTTTCATTTTTCTAAAACAAAATGTATGCATGAGGGTGATAAATTTAGATGAAAAAAGCTTTAGTGAATGATGTATAGATGAATCACATATGATTTAAAAATATTTCCTAGCTTGTTTTTTTATAAGTTGTGTCTAATCTTTTGATGTTCTAATGCTTTTCGAAAACACTAGAAAATTATGGTAATTTGATGTGCCGCACGACATAACATTGAATAATTTAGCCATCCTTCTTAGGGGACTTTGATTTGGATGACATGCGATGATTACATCAGAATTGGAATTGCGATTGGAATATGCATCGCGAGTTTAAACGCATCTTTGACTCCAATTGGCGTGTATAAAAGTCGGCTGCAATTTAGCGTCATTCAATGTCATTCGAAATAAGCTGATGACTTGCTAATGACGGCAGGAAATAATTAAAACCAGAGAGAAAAGATGGCAGCATTTTTTCCCTTTGAATTCCATGAATATCATCTTAATGAATATTGATTGCAGTCATGTGTTAACTCTAATTAACCATTTTACTTCGCTATAAAAATTCCAGTTCCCATATTTTCGCATAAGATGATATGGAGTGCTAAAACACAGCCAAAGCCAATCTAATTCATGCTCTGATGAATTATTTTGCCTTCCATCTCAAATCTGCCTTCCCTTGCTTCGCGGTTGTCGAGAATTGATGAGTATTTAATGCGCCATTTACTTCCTCTTTTCGCATATAAAAACCAATATGCTTCCAAACCTGAATGTTATCATTTTCATTCGATATCCAGTGTCTAACTCGACTATCACTTTGCATGTAAACATGTAAATATTTTCTCGTGAATTGGCGGGTGATTCATGTCATTGCGACATGCAAATTGCCTCGCTGCATCAGTGCAATGCACATTTTCTTCCTTTCTGCCTGTCCTAGAGTGTTTTGCAGCAGCAGCTCAACTCCAATTCATTTCCATTCATTAGCATCTCATCGAGCATCGTCCTCCTTCGTCATCGTCCACTTTTTATCCTTCACCTACAACCCCTTCTTCCCTTTCTCTTTCTCACACAGCTTATTATGCGTCTCTTTATGTTTTCTGCCTTTTCTCATCAATCTTCCATTTTACCTACCATTTATTTGCTGCCGTTGGTTAGGTTCATATCCCGTGCATTCTAGACCTCTGCCTGCTGTCTCAGTCTCCAGCCTTCATCCTGGCTTCCAACCAACCCTCCCCGTCTCCGTCAGGCAAACCACCCATGTTGTCGTTCGCCTTCGGTCGACAATTTTCGCCGTTGAGCAAGATGTTTTCCTCTCGCAATCGGCCAGGCAACCTATCTCCGTATTACATTACCTCGGCTCCAGATTCACCGACGTCTCCATCCATGGGTCGCAGTGCATCGCAATACAGCAAAAATAAACCACATCGTCCTCTTGCGGCATGGTTTTAGGCGTCTTTTGTTAAATCAAAATTTGGCTCTAAATTTAATTATCAAAATTTTATCACACATTCTCTCTGGTCTTTAAATATGAAGTCAGGTGTTTCAGGAACGTCACTCAGCTTCTTCATCTCATCTCCAACCTCGAGCGCTTAGACGATGTCGTTCAGCCTCACCAGCTCCCCCACCAGGTATCGTATTCATAAGTGAGTTCTGGGTTAGAAGTGAATTGATTTCAGGAAGCCCCCAATCGCCACACAGCGGTTCGCATCACCACGGACGAGAAACTGAACTATCAGCAGAGAAGAAGATCCTACTTCGGTAAAAATCGTCTATTTATACACTATTGCTCAAAGAAGTTGCTACTAGTCCAAAAATCTGGGTATCACAAAGATCTATGAGTTGAGCAAAGATCATGCAAAAAATACGACTATTACTCTTACTATGACAGAAGAAATCACATTTGTCCTGCCAAATTTCCGTTTGATCTATGATTTTGGTTGCGCGTTATTATGTCATCAAAAAATGTTATTGAAAACTCCCACGATTACTTATTCCGATAATTTTCGGAAATAACCAAACATCGAAAAATCGGAAGCAGGCAATTTTGTTCGTTTTTTTCTGGAAGTAAAATTGTGGGGTATGAATTTCAAGAACACCCACTCCGCCAATAATCATTTCATATTTTGTGTTTCCTTGAGCATTTGATATTTTTCTTCAAACCTTCAAAGGAAATCATTAGAAGTTTCTTGAAAGGAAATGATGATGTAATGCAAATGCGCAGATATGCTGTGATTGAAATGTGATACAAGTGTCCTAAAGGGGAGGGGGGATAAGTCGAGTCCTTGAATCCATTATCCAGGTCTTGTGACTGAAGACTAAACATATTTTCGGAAATTTAGGCAGTGGTTTCAGGAAATCGTGGCAAAAGATTCCGAAGTCTACATTTGGCGAGACCGTCATGTCAAATCTCGTCCAGAAGATTGGATCCAATGCATTTGGACCCGATCCAACTTCAATAGAAAGACATAGGTAAAATTGATAGAAAAAAAAAACGTTTCACAGAATAAATTCACTTTCAGAAGACAAGTAACAGATCTGATCCAAACCTGCATAGATAATTTGGATGATCTCGAATCAGCCATCAAGTCATCGATTGAGAATCTGACTAGGGGACACAGCGGACTGCACATCAAGTAAATCTAAAATTCTGCTACTTTTTATAATTATTCCTTCTACAGATCTCGTCATTGGGAGGCTTTCGGTGAAATCTTGCAATCCTGTCTATTCGAATGGATCGGGCCGGGCAGAACTCACAAGGAAACGGTAAAGGCTTGGATGATTCTGATATCGTTCTTGTCCGATCGTCTGATAGTCGCAGCTCGCCATGCAGAAAGCCATCACAATTCTCCGGTCCCGTCCCCTTCGCCTCGCTCCATCCATCCTAATTACATTCTTTATGGAGAAAATTCATAGAATAGTTTGATCATCTCATCGCATTTTTCTTTGATATTCTTCATGAGCTCACACTAAAGCAATCAAATGTGATTTTATCATGAACATTCAGTAATTTTTGCACACACGTCTTTATTCTAATAAAGTATTTTTTGCAATAAATAAAGGTTTTTTTTCAACTGAAGCATTGAATGAAATACCCGCTATAGGATTTGACTTATCATAGATCGTACTCGTTAAATCTGACCAGGGTGATATTGTAATAAATATTCTGAATAAATTAATGATGGCGAGTTGAGTTCTTCCTGAAGTCTCGCTTCTGCGTCAGAGCTTGAAGATTCTCAGTGGCAGTCGAAATCGTTTTCTGGTCTGACGATTCTAACAAAGCTGCTCGACGATAGCTCACTTCAGCATCAGAATACCGGTGCCATCGCTCATAGAGGACACCTAAATTGTTCGGTGAACTTCATTGATTCACATAGCTTCGATTCGTACCTAGATTTGTATGATACAATGAATTTTCGGGACTTATACTGATGGCTTCTTGCAGCAATTGCTCTGCCATTTCGTAATGTCCCAATTGACCGAAACAAGAACCGAGTTGGAAGAGAATCGTCGGTTCATGAGGAAAGTGGGTGAGAACAGAATCCGACAATGAAATTGCAGATTGGCAATCGTCCAATTCATCCAGAACAACCAGCAAATTGATCCACGATTTTGTATGAGTAGGGTCAATCCTGAAGGAAAATATTAATTTTTAATTTTAGATAGTGCTCGTTGAACTAAGAAGATTATCAAGCTCTTCTGCTAAATTATTTTGATGTCAGACCTCGTGGCGTTTCTCCAAGCGTTCATAGCCTTGTGCAATCTGTTGGTTCTCTGATAGAGATTTCCCAGATTGAAATGACAATCAGCAGAATTAGGTCTCAATCGAAGCGATCTGTCGAAAGACGCTTCTGCCTCATTGAATTTTCCCGAGTTCATTTGTGAGATACCCAGATTCATCCAGGCACCAGCGAAGTGTGGCTTGGCTTGTAGAGCTCTCTTCAGCAATTGTTCTGCTTGGTCTCTTCTACCATTTCTCTCCAGTAAATTGCCGAGATTATTCAAGGCTTGATCATAAGTTGGATGAAGGCTAAAAATAATTTTCTTAAAAATTTGGCTCATAGAAAAAGACACCAGGACACCGGGACACCAGTTAGAAAAAGACACCACCCTTTCTAAGAAATAGTATGAGAAAGCAAGAAACGAAAAGAAAAAAGTGGTGTCTTTTTCTAACTGGTGTCCCGGTGTCCTGGTGTCTTTTTCTAGGAGCCAAAAATTTCATAGTTCTCTTCATACTGTATTGCATTCCAGTAGTTCCGCTCAGCTTCAGCCTCATTTCCAAGATCGTTCAACACCTTCCCCAAGTTGTAATGAATCTTTGCATTATTTGGACAGACTTCCAAGCCACTACTGTACAGCGACAACTCATTTGTCCACTCCTTTGATCGCTGAAAATTCATTTTACAATCACGAAATTTATTCTTCTAAAGATGGTAATACTCGAAATTCATAGCTTGAATTTGCGAGAAGCAATACAGATTTGGCTTTTGGATATTTCGAATCGGAATTTTGAGCATTACTAATTTCAAAAGATTAAATTACCGCGAAACAATGAGATACTGCCATCGCCATAATCACTAGACTGATGATCTCGAGTGATTTGTAGATCTTCGATAGATATTTGTAGGCGATTGCCAGAAGAAGACAATATCCAATTGACGGCAGATAAAGCACTCGTTCAGCTACGGTGAATCCGACTGTAAAAGCGATGTTCGATGCAGGGAACATTGCAAAAGCACCGAAGATAATTCCGAACAAAATGCTTCTAAAATCATTATTCTTGAAGATTTCTCTTCAAACCACAATCAAACCTTTGATCCGAATCAGATAAGTTACGAACTGCATAATATCCGACGATTATTACGACTGGCAGCAAAAGTAGAAGACCCAATCGAGGATCGGAATATGAGTTGATCAGTTGAATGCAACCCATTGAGTAATCGAAGCACAAAGGATAAGGCAAAATCAGCAAGCTAAGGTGGTGGAACCATAAATAGCCGATGTTGAGCCACTGAAATTTTAGTTGTATGAAATTAGTCCAAATTGTGAAAATGGTTCTTTTTCGTCTCACTTCAAATGCTCTGTATTTCCAAATAGCCAAAAAAAATTACCCGAAAAATGGGATCACCAACGAAAGCAGCAGGATTGTCGAGCGAAGTGAATTTAGCAGTTTTGAACCCGTTGAGTGCCAATCGGATCAGAGCAAAATCAAGAGCTGTGAATAATAGCACAGCACATCTTTGGAAAGAGAACTCCTTTCTCAAGATGTCAACCATCATACAAATAGGCTGAAATTGAATCAATCTGTTTAATCTCTTGGTTTTTTTTTCTTACGAAGATCATAATTCCCTGTTCTTTGCTGAATATTGATAATGTTGCGAAAATAAACATCTTTAGATAGTCCTTCGAAATGTAGAACTTCAATGACAACAGAAGGAATAGCGACATCAACAATTCAGCTCGACCCGTGATATTTGCAACCTGAAAAGCGTTCAATAGGCTTCGATAATTTGAGGACAATATTTTACCGCTTCTGTATGAACTGGATGAATAGCGAAGATGACTGCTATGAAAAACGCCGTAAGATCCGATGGACAGCTTGAAGACCATGGCAGAATTTTGATCACGCCATAAACTGCTAGGGTGCACAGACCATGAAGTGCCAAATTGACGATATGATAGCCGGTTGTTTGATAGCTATGGAGAGCAAAATTCATCCTGAAAGAGTTTCTGTAATTGATTTGTCTTCTTGCAAAAAAAATTCAATTTATTTCAGTGCTTATGCCGCCAGATGGTAACGAATTATTCAAGCAATATGCCGCCGCTATCTCTAAGGGTTGCATCTCAGAAATTTTCGATTCAAATGTTCCGTCCACTTTCGACCATTTTCAGAATAGGATAACTTTCATTCGGATATCGCAATTGAGCAATTTCGTAATTTGGTTTGTGAATTGAATGAATGAAATTGATTGGTTTGTTGGGCGTTCTCTTTTCTTCAGAGGGAGGAATAACATTACTCGTCAATTTGCATACAAGCAGTCCAGTCCTCACAAACATCCAAATGTCCCGGGCCATTCGCGCCTGCAGAAATTGGTCTCGTGGGACACAGAAAATTAGAATAACTCTAGGATATCCGAGATATTAAACTAGTGAAGAAGCTGTACTCCATAAATTAAAAAGTGTCGGAAGAAAATCTGTGCAAACTGCATATTTTCTAGAAAATAAATTTAGCAGGAAAAATCTTCTAAGCGCCAATCGGTCGGCCTGTTGCCTCGCATTTTCGTCAAATTTAACCGTCCCTTTCAACACATCTCAACAAGGCTATAATTTGCTAGTCAGTTATTCTCTCCTGACCATCATTATGCAATTGAAAAATCCTCATAAACTTTGCTCTCTAGTATTATGATAATAAAAGTACGATAATGCTCCACAAATGTTCGACATCGTTAACTAATGATAAATTCTCTATTCCTCCCTGATAAGAGATTGCTGCGTTAATACCAAATGACCATGATGTGGGCAATCTATCAGCTGCTTCTATGCAAATAGCGAGCCTAATGCCCATTAGAGAGTAATCTCTTCCCTCCACTCTCAAACAGATCCAATTCCACCATTTTATCCGCCGAAAAGGTTCGAAGCTGCAAAATGATATCTTCTTCCGTACAAGTGATACTTGAACCATAAATCTGACTTGAGAATTCACAATATTTATGATTTCTGGGCAATATTTTTTGCAATTCAAATACTGCATTGAATCAAATACTGAGGGAGTTGACTGCCACATTCAAGATCATCGTATGAGTTTTGTGCATTTTAGCTCATAGTTCACATAAATCTCATATCTGTGTCAGTCTGCAGGTGTTTTCCAGACATTTTCCCTCCAGAACCATGCAAGCCCAAATCCCATCTCGCCATCTCGTCTTTCATATTTATGGTGATGCGCTTTTTGCACCCTCCCAACCATGCCCTTATGCTCGCTTGTCCCACCTCGTTCAATATGCAAATTACTATCATAAATCTTTGGGTCGAGTAGTGAAGAACATGATTTTGTCTGAATAGGCTACCATTTCTGCAGAACAAATCTCGAATGGTGCTTGAACAAGATATTGAAAAAGAAGTTTCAAATTTTGGAATTATTTCACTTGAAGAATGAATTTCTCATAAAATATTTTTAATAGCAGACTAAAATCAGTGATTTTTATTATGAGAATGCGTACTCACTCATTCACTCACCCATCTATCGTAATCCCTCACTCTCATTAGCAATGCAATAAGCCGTCCTGTCCTTCGTCTTCTCTTATTGCATCCAGCCAGCCGGCACAAACGCCGAAAGATTCTCATTTTCGGTTTAATTGGCTGCGAAATTGACGCTGCTCAATGACGAAATTAGAGAGGAAGCGACCAAATGAATTCCAATATCGACAATATATTGGATCTTGAATGAATTCTGGCATGTTGAAATTTCAACTTCAATTGATACAGACTAATAACGATGTCTTACGGTGATTATCGAATTTGAGTTTCAAACAGTAATAACCCAAATCAAAAAGCTGATCTTCATAAAATTATCAAAATTCTGTAAAGTTTGAATATAAGGAAATCGAGATTAGTGGATCTGCCGAGAATTATTCAATTTTCCTCCAAATTAGTCCTTCAAGTATTTGGATCTGCAAAATACTTGTGTTTCTTATTATTGCCTGTCCTTGCACTGCTCATGTCTTTTTCCATTCATTCTAATTTCCTCTTTCTCTGATCCCTCTTTATCTTGAATTGTCTTTGACTCTCATCCTTGGTGTAAGTAATTTGCCTCAAGTGCTTACGCGACATGTTTCACACGCACTTTTCTGACAGACGGCTGGAGATAAAAACAACCAGTAAAAAAGAATATTCATCATGGAATTTGTAAATTTTTGAATACTAAGTGCCTAATATTTTCACCATCAAGTAAAAAAACATTTGCAAATTTTGGGATTTTTATTAAGAAACTAAAACATATTATTGACCATTCATACTCTATGAAGAGAACAGCTATTTTGAGTATGAATTACTTTTCTTTTTAAGAGCTCTTCTTCGAAAGTTCCCATCCTCATTTTGACCTCTTTCCCCTAATACCCTTGGCTTTGTTCGCTCGTAATATCACAAAAGCAGCACCGCTTTTCATGGCTGACTGCGTCGAATTGCCCAACAATTCGTACGAGAATTCAAAAGCCTAAATTCGGACAGAATGAAGAGGAGGAAGTCGAGCAGTTTGAATGAAAGGGAATGCAGGAGAATGGACGAGATTATGCATTACAATTGAGATAAAATTCTGAGAAATTTACTCATTTTCATAGCCGAATTAATGCGAACTGTAACCTATTGCAAACAATATCCATCAACAAAAATCCGCTCATTCAATCAACCAACACAATATTACAGTCGCCCATCAATCACCCTTTCGCGCAATAACTATGCCAGCAGAAATCAGATTATTGCCCCAGTATTCGCACTCAATTGCGTAATTCTGATACCCATAAAAGTAGCCAAATAACGAGTTCATTCGACAAATATCCATATCTTCTGCTAAAATTCTATCAAGGTCCTGTTTTCATGCGTAGTGGTCATTTCCAATTTGAAAAGAAGTATTGAAACG
>LIAE01007485.1:160426-172833 GCA_002287525.1 Diploscapter pachys
AAAGGATGAAAAGAGAAAGAGAAACAGAAAGAGAGGACTCGATTAGGAAAGAGAAGGGAAAAGAAACAAGAGGCAAATCTCCTGACAACGTTTGATGGACAGAGGCAAATTCAGATGGACCTTCAGATCAAATCGAGTGTCAAAGAGTCGCATACAAACACTTTGACTATGAAAAGGCCGAATATGAGCATTGATATATCAAAAATTTTTGGAGATATTTGAAAATTCGTAATAAAATAAAATTTTCATGCTAATTCTGAGCAACTTTTCGGAGCATCGCAAGCTATTTCAGATTCACTTTGCCATCAAACTTGATTTAGACATTCATATCATAACTCTCTCGAAATAGATGTTATGAAGATCAACTTTTTCGTAGTCAAATTAGATTTAATTTGATGAAAAATTACGAGAACTTAGAGAGTTATTTTAGCCTCTTTCTCATCGATTTCGAATTAGATACAGGGCTACGTCTCTAATCTCTAATTCGATAATGCACTAATCAAACAGACATAATGAACTTCCAGCTAGATCTTCCATTCTAACAACATGGAATTATTCCTGCCAGAGGTCGTATTTCCTGTCTCGAGGTGTGAATAGAGACGGTCAGATACCGGAAGAGAGGATAAATTGGATAGAAGAAAGGAATGAGATCAGATGGGAAGAGAAGAAATCTATGCAAATTAGGCGAGGAACGGGACCGATATCTGCATCTCTAGTCTCTAGACATCCCCTCTAACAACTACGACGACATAATTCGGTTAGACTTAGGATCTACGGATCTAGGGAACTCTAAGGAACGACTGGATGCAAGAAATGCAGGAGAAACAAGGAAGGAATGATGCAAAACAATTTGAAAGTTGAAGTATACGAAAAGGGTAGATGATTTGAAACTTCAAAGATTAGATTCTAGAGATAATTTTGTAGATCTCAACATTTAGACTAGGATTTTTCCTTATCAAGAAAGTCAATTCATACTAAACATCGAGATATAGCATAAAAAGGTGAAAACTTTTCAGAATGGCCTGACGAATTACGCATAAATTGGCTTGACTTGAGCAGCGAATGGAGAAAACTGTAGGAACGGCCTTCAGAGGATCGAGGAATAATAGAGGAACTGAGGCTGTGGATTGCTGAGAAAGAGTGAGAGGCAGAAGAAGGGAGGGAAAGAAATGACATTAGCAAGAAACAAAAACTCGAAGTCCTTGGGGCCAATTGATGCAAAGTTGACGAGGCACACAAAAACTTGTCAATTTTCGAAGGAACTATTCGCAAGAAGAAGACTTGAATTTGTACTGATTTTTTTTTTGAAATTAGAATATATACGATATTGAACCAAATCGAACGAAATTTGAAGGGCCCGTTCAAAGGTTAGCTGCAATGCAATTTGCAACTTGCAGCTCGATAGAAATAGCATGAGAAATCAAGAGAGCACAAGAAGTGATGTAACCTGGTGCAATCGCGCTCTCTTCACTTCCTATGTTATTTCGAGCGAGTTGTAAGTTGCATTGCAGCTAATCTTTGAGCGGGCTCGAATAGAATCAGTTTCAATGTCTCGCCATTACCTACTCGCTCTCATCCTCGAATGGTCGACCGATCTCAACGACTTCTGCTCTATCGTCCAACCAAGCAACAGGTCACAAACTGCTGAACCCTTGCTCAGCAACACGAGCTTCATGCCAAAGATGATAAAATAGCTAGAAAAAGAAATAATCCATGTCATTACAGAACCAAAACATCAAACGACGAGATGTGAAGATGTACGACAACCCTCAAATGCCCGCCGACTCACAGGGCGACAGACGAAACCAGCACAGGTCAGACAGAATGGATTGATGAGCAGGCTTGTACAAGATTTTCTCGTCCCCCGTCCCATTCTCAAAAAAATTTGCCCCATTCAGCTCAGTCTCATTCCGATTTTGAAAAACTCGACCAATCACGGTCCGTTCCAGTCTCAGAAAAATCAAATCTTGCACAAACCTATTGATGACCCCCTGCATTTACCACTGCTTGGTTTATGTCACCGACTGTATCTGTCATCGGATTGCAGTGTTAGGGAATGTAAAGGAAAGATGCTGGTGATATGTACAGGAGACTAATACTGTATACAAATGGCCAGAAAAAAGAAGCTTAAACACACGAACATACAGACACTTTAAAAACTAATAAGTTTGATTTCAGAAACGGCAGCAATCCAGTGAATGGCTATGCGACTCTGCCACGAAACGGTGCACGCAGATTGTTCGACGAGCGGCCACAGCTTCTGATCGAAACGAACAAACAGAAGCAGCAGAGAATGAGGGCTGGACTCGACAATGGAAGGTCCTGGACAAGGAGTGGAGCTGCAAAGCATACGACCATCTCCCTTCCAACTGCAAATGGCACCGCCAACAAACAACCCGAATATCAGCAGGTCAAGGAGAAGAAAAGTGGTAGGACAATGGAAATAGGAATGCTGGAAGTGCACACAAATTAGCATTGCCTGTCAATATTCCCATATGAAAAGTATCGACACCGAAACAACTAAATCACAAAAATCATGGAATGGCGCAGGAAAAACGCTGAATAGTTTCACTTGTACTACAAAAACGCTATACAGTGAAGCGGAATTGCTATCTGCAACCTTTAGCAACGACGCAACGATTGAAACTTTCAAAATTAAAATAAATTTCGAAAAAAGGCGAATAGGTCGGAGAAAAATTTTTAAAAACGAAACAGATGAAGAATGAAAAATGAGCACACTGCAACAAAACGAGGCAAATGCAGCGTTGTTTCTTCATTCATTGTTCGTCTCGATTTTTCCGATCTTTCGCTTTTTCTTTTTTTAATTTTCAAAATTTTAGGTCTCTATGGAAAATTGGCGCAGCCGCGCGCCGATCAACTGCAGCAGCATCCGAACGTCAAGAAGCCTGCAAATAAACCGACATGGCCGAGGAAGAAAAGCAGCGCGACGCTGAAGCTGCAGTCGAATGGACATCCGGATACTGATGGACACAAACCGGTGAGGGGTGGATAATGTCGTGGACAAACGGACTTCATAAATACCGAGCTTGTAGCCACGCAAATTTAAGAATTTTAGTTTGCTTGATATAAAAACTAAAAATGAGCCAAATGAAGATTATCATTTCAGCTCTCATTGCTGGACCTGAAGACGTACACTCACAAAATGATAAAAGGGGCATTTTTCAAAGAGCACGCGTGCATTTTTCTGGGGAAAATGTCCCTTTATTTAGGGACCGCTAGCCATATTTTACATTCGTCGAAAAGGGATGGATGATTCATTTTTGAGTACCAAATTGGGTCCTTTATACATCCCCGATGAGAAAAACCGAATAAATTAGCATAAAATGAATTTTAAAAAATAGATTTGCGAAAATCGCTTTCGCGCTCCGTAGTGATTTGACGGTCCCTAAACTTTGATAATTTTGTGACACTCCGAAGCGCCCTGCTCTGCCCGGCAAATGGACGCAGCCGCAACCGAGCGAATCTGCCTGTCTAGCACCGCCCACACACGAGCCATTCGAAACACCGAAGAGACCGACAAAGAAATCGGGCAACTCGGGCAGCAGAGAGGCACAACGACAGACTGCACAGCCCAAACTACTTCTCGTAAATCTGTCCGAGAGTGCACAGAAACGAAACACCATCGGCAATGACGATGTGAAGAGAGAGCTTGAGAGGCTAGAATTGAATATAATCTTGAATCTTGAAATTTGAATATCCCAAAGGCAAGATGGCATATACTCTGAAATGAACGTGAGATAAGTCTCATACTTTTCACGTTAAAAATAAAAATGGGAAGATTGCCTTTATCTTACAAAAATATACTATGATTAATTTTATGGAACCTGAAGCTCCATGATGAAATTACCATTTGAGATTTGCTCCCGTGAAATTCGTGCATTGCTGTCCCATCGACGGCTGCCAGTTCCTGGTGCAATTCAGCGAGGATCGACGAGGAAAGGCAGAGGAAGCGACGAAGATGGAAGTGCTGCCGAAGGAATCGAAATCAGACGAGACGGAGACCGAGGAAGAGGCAACCACCAGACACAGCGACATCGAGTCTGCCCACAGACTTCTCATGAATGGGTCCTTCTCTCCCGTCGGCACGCCCATGAAGGACTGCAGGAAGGCACCACCAAATAATGATGGTAGAACAACCTTCTGACAGACTTCTCAAAAGACCCGCAGAAAAACGTATTTTACGAGCGAAGGAGACGACATTCTTTTCCTCTCAATATGATAAAATTTTTCTGCTGGTTGCATTTTGAGAAATCTGCTTTTTGACCATCAAAACTCGTCAACATTACATCAGAACTTCATTTTTGGTCGATTAAAGAAATTAAGAAAAGTTAAAAATGAAAATTTTAGTCACTTCAAAACTCATAGTCTAGAAAATAAACAAAAATTTCAGACGACCTGATCGACTACATTCTGGGCGCGAAGAAGAACGGAATCACCCTGAAGGGATTTCTGTGCAGTTTGACGAAGCCCAAGAAGGTGCAGTCTGAAAAGGTACAAGTTGCTCACTGTCACAATGAAAAATCTCATGCCCTCAAACTAGACGAAATATAATGGGAAAAGGCTCTTCTCGTGGATTGAGGGCTTGATGGTTTTGGGATTGACAAATAGCCCTGACTAATTGTAAAAATGGAATGGTTTTGCAGGACCACAAATCCCATTCATTCGTGGAAGGACCCAGTCCAGATCGTCCGACCAACCGACTGCCGCCCACGAACGTCTTGGCTCTGTCCGACATCTATTGGCGCTACACGCAGAGCTTGGTATGGAAAAATTGCATAAAAGAGAAAAGGCTGCGAGAAAATTTCGTTGTTTCCAAAATTTCTGAAAGAAAACACTTACCTATGACAAAACTGTCTATTTCAAATACGATTTCTTTTCAGGCCGAAATGTGCCGTCGGGAATCATCGTCTCTCTCAGCAATCGGCACGCTGCCGTCCCGTCTGCGTTCCCTGTCCTCCTCCACGGACTCGACCAGCTTCATTCCCCCTCTGCTCTCCGTCGACACCAGCTCCAATTCATCCTATCTCCCACTCGCACCGCCGTACCACATCCTGCCTGGTAAGGGATGGGTGAATGAGAAATGGCCAATTCATTTGGATAAAAATCTAATTCATGAAAATTCATTAAATTTTTGAGCAAAAAGACCATTAGCTTCTTGTAAAAGCTGTACGTTTGTGAAAAATACATGCCTGTTTAAAGAGTATAAGGGTATGGAAAGGCAGGTTATGTTCGGTCTCAAAATGATAAACAGCGTGAGCAGAGCATTTCTAGATACTGTTCAGCCTAGTCTACCCAACCTATACCCATAAATAAACCTATTTCTCAGGTGTATGGCTTTTACAAAAAGTCTTTCCACTTCATGCCAGAACTAGATTGACTTGAAAAGAGTCGCAATGAGAATTTACCATTTTGATCATTCTACATTTCAGACACGGCGTATTTTCGTTCTGCGACCATCATTCCCCCACCAAATCAGTCGAATGAGGGCCTTCCGACGCTCAAGCGCATCCACAACCGATACATCACTAGCATGATGGTGAGTGGTTGAGAGCAGGTCTGTAAATGACGAAACGCAATAGCAACGAGTAGGGAGAGAGATAGTAAGATGAAATGCAGTTTCGTCATTCCGTCAAATACAACTTGTCGAATGAAATGAAATAGCATTGCAGAAATTGATTTGAACGTGTTTCAGTATGCTGATGAACAAGAGACTGCTCTGTTGGAAAGCTACCACAACGACGAAATGATTGCCATGCAGAAAATGGCTGGATTGGCAGAGCAGGTAATCGATGCAGACATTTTCAGGAAAAGGATTTCATTTGATACCAAGAAATTTTGTTTCAATTTCATGAAGTTCTTCCAAAAATCAGCATCTTATGTCGTAAAAATTAAAACAATAGACTATTTTTCAGTTTGGTTCTGGTTGTGTGCCAAATGAGCAGTGCGTTGTGTACCCCTCGCACCAACCCCCATCCTGCATGTACCCGATGGACCCGTTCTACGGTCAGTTCGCGTGCTGTTTCGATCAGACACAGACGCAGAACATTGTCTACAGCGAGAACATCTTCGACTTCAATGCACTCACAAAGACCAGGAAGAAGGTTAAGGTTCGTGATCTTCATTCAGCAATTTCGTCAGGAAAAAAATCAAAATTGACATTCGGAACATTGACTGTCGATTTCGAAAGGAAACTTTCTGTAAAAATTTTTTTTGCAAACTGGTCAAAATTAGCATGTCCTAACTTCTTACTTTCAGCAATCAGCAATGACGTCCCTCCTACCGCAGCCCGACTCAGCTGCACCCTGCTCGTGGATGCAATTCGTGCCCCCGAATGTGATCTACTACACGGACGGAAACAACAGACTCTACGCATTTGAAACCTTGCTTCTGTCCGAGCAATGCGGTCAAGTCAACCGAGTCAACGGCTACATCGATCCACCCATGCAGCAGCAGCAGCACATCGAGGAATATGCACTGCCTATTCAGAGTTAGAAATGTTTCCTTTTTACCATTAAAAATTCATTCTTTCTCAATCCTTTTGCGCATTTCTAAAAATCTTATCTCAGAATTCTTTCTAATCTCATCCCTTGTGCACATTTCTTTAGTTTCTCAATTTTCTAGAGCCATTGGAAAGCGCGTGGACGCCGTTCATGTCACCTGAGCTGTCCTCTGGCTTGATTTCGACGTCTTCCTGAGTGTTATGTATTTCTGCATTCCCAATTCCCCTTCCACGCATTCAAGCATTCACGCCCACGCACTATCCCCCAATTCTCCTCCTCGCTTTGTCTCGTTTCTTCCCTTTCTCGCCAACCAACTCACTAAATGAGACAGACAAAAACACCATGTCAGCACTTCCCCTTCCTTTTGCGATAGTCGTGCAAAATACTCAATAGACTAATCATCCAAAAACGCGAATAAATTCATTCGTAGAACTAATTGCATTTAGGTGAACCATTTATGTTAGATTTGTTACTATTTTCTCCTATTCTTAACTGAGAAGATAATTTCTATTCTGGCTTTCAAAAATCTCATTTCGTCTCATATCGTTCATTTCCCATGAAATGAACCCTCTCACAAAATGTTGCCGATTCGTTAAAATTTTTAATACATCATCAAAACGCATTACTTGACGACAAATCTCTGCCATTTTCACATTTTGTCTGCTTCGATTCAGTCATTTCCCGCATTCCTCCATCAGAAATAGCTAATTCTTGCGACAATGAGCTAGAATTTTGAAAGGGAAACGAGAAAAATGACTAAATTGAAGCGATTGAAATGTGAAAATGGCAGAGATTTGTCGTCATGTAACGCCCTTTGATGATGTATTCAAGGTTTTCACGAATTAGTAAAATTTCGTGAGAAATTTACGATATCTGGCTCAATATTCTATCATCTTTTCATCTTCCTAATTGTGCAATTTTGGAATCGATAGAGAGGTTATGATCCTGGATAGTTTTACGATTTTTTTCTTTCATTAGTTCCTGGATTATCATGTTCATAGCATTTCGCAATGCTTGAAGCATTTGCACTTGTGCCGGAATTTCATAAACCCCCCTCTATCTATGGATTGATCCCCCTCTCTGTTAGTTCATCTGCGGTCATTCCCCTTACCCTCTCTCTCTTCTCAGTGAATATGCCTCTGGCTATTTGTAATCCGTTCGAATGATGTCTCTAATATGAGCATCCAGAGATAGAGCGACAGGCAGAGAAAAGCCATTTCATTGTGTTTCAGGTTTGTGTTCATCGAATTGTACTCTCTAGCACTAAATCGATTGGCTCATTGATTGATTTGATCCAGTAATGTTACAGACAATAGACGTTAACGAATAACTGGTAGGTAACTCAAACATTTATGGATTTATCACAGCAATGCGTTGGTATCGGGTAGCATTTTCCAACAGCTCTTCCTAACCTTTCACAGATGTTTTTTCATTGGTGGTAAATTTAAATTGTACATCCAGCACCCTACTGGTTCTGCGTACCATCTCAATTTGGATGAAATTTCTCGCAAGCGTTACTGAAGCAGACAACTTTATATTTTCTTCGATAGGTGCTATTCCTAAAAATTGTTCTGTCTCTGTGGAAAAGAAAGATTCTCTGCTCTGTCCGTGCATAGACTACAGTGTGAATAGCAGTGCGAGATTGTTGTGCGCCCTGGGGATGTTCGTCTCTCTTCTCGATTGAATCATGCAATCATCATTCCGATTCCGATTCCAATTCAATTCATCATTCATCCACTTGTGTTCTATGCTTGTCTTCACTCTACCCGGTTCCATTCCTCTTATTTACTTAAGCCTATCTCCGTGTGTCTTTCATCTTTCCTCCTTTCCTCCCTCCTTTCGCCGTCTCCATCCGGAAATCCCCCTTCCTTTCTGCTGGTCACTTTCTCCACCCCTGTTATTTCTCTGGCCGAGCGATGTTAACGTCAAAACAGGCGTGAGATCAGCTTCATTCCCCGAGCCTATCAGCGCCTGCACAGCTCATTTTCGGATCAATCGATACTTTTGCCTATCATTTATCAAAATGACAATCTATGCATATCTGCCATCGAATATCATTCTCCTCGAAGAAACTGCACCAGTTGATAAAATGGAGAAGCCAATCGAAGTGCTTGTTGATCAAGACAGCATTCCAGAAAGTAAGCTTTCTAGACATTTCTTTTATTTCATCTTTCCATCTGCGTAGGACTTCTTGAGTCGTTCAGTAAAAGACATTATTAATTGAAGCTATTGCTCATCTTCATCATTTTCAATAATTCAACACTGTGACATGCTCGCGTTGCAATCATTAGTAATTCATAAACTTCTAACCTATTCTTGTCATCGACAATAGTCGTTCGAATATTTCTTTTCTGTTCAACTATTCTTATTCGGAAATGAAGTTGATCTATTTCTGCTCGAAATCAGGTACTTTTTCAAGCTTCAAACATCAATACTCTTGTGTAGAGATTCAATGGAAAAGTAAGATTTGGATAAGTTAATCCCCCCAAGTTCCAATCGTCTTCTTCATGTTTGCGCAGTCTTTTCTTTCCAAGCTCTACCCTCTTCCCCTTCTCTTCTTGCCTGTGCGCCTCCCTATGCCTCTATTCATTCATGCCCGAAACATCATCAGGCGGGAGCAGGCAAAGGCAAAGACGTTCAGCACTTCTCTGCTCGACTGTCAATGAAACTCTCACCCTTCTCCATCAGATATTCTCAGGTTCAGCTTACTTCTAAACTCAAAACTATTTCTCGAGTGATTCAGTATTTTTGAAGCCTTGCGGAGTCGGAAGTTTTGAAATAGCTGTTCTTTTTAATTTTCAAAGATAGACTTCACAGCCCTATATTTTGTGAAATATAGATCAATTGGTGACTATATTTTCTAAAACATACTACCAATTTTAGAGGACTTTATAGAGAAAGAAAAAATGTTGGTTGAAGAAGGTAATCAAACTATATAGGAAAGTCTTTAAAAAAAACCCTAAGATCAGCTTTTCCTTTGTTCGCTGATGACTTTCCCTCATTCAGAAATCGAGGGAGTTGGAATGTCGACGGGATCGCGATCGGCCGCAGCCGGACAGGCACTTTCCGGCTATGTTCCATCGTACACCTCGAATCGGAATACGGGAGAAGCATACATGGCGAGACGAGGGTGGGGTAGGCAGGAGACGGACGATTCAGAGGCTAATTCTATCTCATTTCATGGATCTTCGTGAGTAGTTTTTTTTTTTTTTCAATTAACATTTTAATAATAACGCATACCAGAGTTAAACGGAAATAGACATTTTGAAGATCTGAAAACGAAATTTCAATTTTGAAAAAAACACAACCAGAAACAGAATTCTGTCCAGCACTGATGCGTACTTTCCTCTCAAATATCGAATCATTTTTTCCAACTCATCTACATTTGAATTAAAATCACAATTTTGATAAAAAAATTGCATTCATCAAATACTAGAAAGGGATAATAGATTTTTCTATTCTTTCTACATTCAATAAGAATGATTTATTTATTTCCAAAGTCCTCTTCTGGTTTAAAAATTTGTATATTCTCTTTCTAGCAAAATTTTCGGAATTCCAGAAATCGATGGATTTACATAAGCATATTCGCTCTATTGGTAGTTCTATTGGTGATAGCAATAATCGTCATAATTCTATTTGCTACAGGCAGTAAGCTTCTAATCAATGTTATTTCAACAACTAATATCCTCCTTATTACAGTAATCGGTGGGGGCTCAGACGATTCGAATGTTTATGCATCGAGTACTGTAAATCCGATAGTAGGCACTCTAATCCCGCCTGCCATTCAACCCACTCAGCTTACCATTCAACCCATCATAACACAAGGTATTCGCATTTCAAGAGCTTGTTTGATTTGATTTCGATCAAAATAACTAAAAGATATACACTTCATGGAAACTTCAAAATGAAGCGATGCTTCTTCAAATTCAAGAAGTAATTGATGTGGAGAGAAAAAAAAAACGTCTTCCTCGATTTTCTTTCACTGTATTATATTTCATGAGACTACGCATTTGTGAAAAAAAACGAAATTTTCATTGCAGCAACAATACCTCCTATAATCTTGCCACCCACAGTCACTGTACGGCCGCAGCCTGGTGACGTAAGAATTTGTATTCTAAATAAAGCAGAAGCAAAAAAAATGTTTAGAACCACGTATTCAACTGTGAATTTCGAATATTGCGACAGGCGAATGCAGCCTACGATCAGAAGTCGTCTTCTAATTTCCAAACTGCATTTCAAATGGTCCGAACAGCGCTGGTTACTGTCATTTCACAATCAGCACTGCAGCCTCAGGCCCCTATCTTTGTGCTGGAAGATTTGAGGAATCGGTGAGTTTAGTTCTTTTTTCAGAATTCTGAAACTCGAAACATTCGAAAAACATCTATAATCTGGAAAAAGCAAGATAATAATCATAGATTACATCTTAGGAACGACGACTTGGAAGTGATCTTCCGCCTGACATTCCCTCCCTCATCGACGATCGACGCGACGACCATCAGGAACATCTTCCGGTCGAATGTCTACCAAATGCAGGCTAGACTGGGGGGCAATGTGCAAATCGACCCCTCAAGCATTCTGATCAACCAGATCAGTTAGCCAACAAGTGGTGGATTTGAATTCGAAATTGCAGGGTTTGTTGTTTCTAGTCATTTTCATTGCATTATTTCATTTCTTCCAAAGGCATTCACATCTCGACGCATCTGAAGAAGCACGATTTTAACACAATCATTCTGGAGTCTAGTGAAATTTCATTCCACCTGTTCCTATATTTCCTCCTTTGAAAGAATGAAAACGCAATTATAAGGACATTTCATTAATCCTTATTCTGTGCCCACGAATGATTTGTACTACGTGCTTCACTTGATCATTATTGCTGACGTGAAAAACGGTCGAGAGAATTAGAAAAAAAAATGAGCAAACATTCTCGATGAAACACGAACACGCAGCGTTTATAAAAATGCCGATTGATTAGTCAGCAGCATTCCAATACTTGTGCGTTAGCTAACTATATGCTGATTTTCTCACTCGTCTCAAAACCGGGAATGATCGAAATTGGAAACTTTTAAAATTCGCTACTTGTGAATTCGCATGAGAAAGACGGATAGTATTTTCTTATTATCCTCTTCTAAACTTACACATTATCTCGTAAAGTTGCGAATTTCTGAAATGCCCATCGAAATTTTCTCGAGAAAATCAATTTCGATCATCTCTACCAGTCACTTTCAATGACACACTATTTTACCTAATTTTAGCACTCTCTCATCCATTTGCCTTTCAAGTCTTATTTCTACGGGTTGTTTATTCATAATATCGTCTCTAAAGATGTCATCATTTTTTTGTTATCGTTATGTACAGCACATGATAGTAAATATTGAATTAAAACACATTTTCAAGAAAATAAACTTTCATCCAAAACTACTTTATTTCCGAGGAATAAGGAGAATCTTGGGAGTGGAAATTATCATTTTGGCGAGATCTGGATAGGAATAAATCGAATATTTGCGACACGAAACTACTGACTAAACTGGGGAATGAGACAAAGATTATTGGCGTTTAGATAGAGAAGAAAGGAAAAGAAGTACGTTTGATACAGGAGAAATGGGTGAATTATCCAGGGTATTTCTAAATAAATGACCATTTTGAGTTCATTGAATTCGGAAACAAATCCTCGAATAACGAATGAAGCACCGACAGAAGCAAGGAGATTCTGGTGGATATTACAAAGCAGCACCCATGGTAAAGGGGCATGGATAATGAGGTGATCGGAATAAGCGATAGAGGAACGAGGAAAAGTGAATATCTGGAATTGCATCTGGGGATCGAAGTGTCATTTCCATAGCAATAATGAAATTCGATCCTAGATGGCAGAATCATGGATATAATAAT